>CAKAKR010056962.1:0-44551 GCA_916700685.1 Adelosebastes latens | reverse complement strand
ATATTACTTCTCTATACATACTACATCCCTGTTTACACCTCTATGTGTATATATATATATATATATATATGTATTACTTTCATAAATGCATATACATACCACATCCTGTTTACATTCATTCAGCATTTGAAAGCTTCCAAAAATTTACATTTACATTACTTATTTCATATTTATGTATGTGATAATATTATATAACTTCTCGTTTGGCTGTTACTTGTGTGATTTTCCTTTTTTTATAGGCTATATACATGTTTAATGAGCATTGTTAAAAGGTACCTGAGACCTCAGATTTTCACAGTCAACGACTGCTTGCTGTAATTATTGTGCATATGACGAATAAAGAAACTTGAAACTCATTTAAAGCACCACAACAGGCTGCATCAAGTTTCACTGGCTATCAATTTACATGTAAAATAGGAAAAGAAAGATACTGTATGTTTTCAGGCAGAATCAACTAAATTCATGAATCACCACCGACACACCCAACACTGTCTCACTTTGTTTGCTGTAAAACATGTGTAAAGTTTGTTTTTCTGGAGTCATGAACATAAAGGATTAACAACCAACCTGCATTCATTGTGGAGGAGCATCCTCATCATCATCATCATCATCCTCGGGATCCCACAGTTCTCCTCATGTTCGCTCCTCCAAATGACGTGGAAAACTTAATCCAAACACAAACACACT
This sequence comes from Adelosebastes latens, assembly GCA_916700685.1. Taxonomy (NCBI): domain Eukaryota; kingdom Metazoa; phylum Chordata; class Actinopteri; order Perciformes; family Sebastidae; genus Adelosebastes; species Adelosebastes latens. The sequence continues at coordinate 43,864 of CAKAKR010056962.1, read as the reverse complement.
GCAGGAAAAATCCTCAAGCTGTAAACGAAGAGTCGCAGAGCATTGCTGTGTTGGTTTCTTTCCTCTCTAGTGAGAGTTGTGGAAGAAGACTGCTCGTGTTTCTGCTGAGCTTTCAGCCGGCTGCCTCTCTCTCTCTCTCCAGTAGCTGATGCTGTACAGTGATACAGTGAACTGGTTGGTTGGTGCTCTGGTGTGGAGACAGGAGGAGCTGCTGGGCGCTTCCTGAGGCAGGACCAGCCTACAGCACAGAGAGACAACCCAAGACACTCTCTCTCTCTATATGAGGCATTTCTGCAATGCACATCTGGGGATATTCACATCTTAGGACTTTAAGAACTTTAAACATGCACTATCTACCTTTAAACATGCACTATCTACACTGTTAAGAATTTCCCAGTAGAATAACAGTAAAGAACTGGCAGCAGGGTTGCCTTTATGTTACTGTAAAATTGACATTATTATACTGATGCTGAAGTTTACAGCTTTATACTGTTAATGAAAAATACAGTTTGAACTGTATTTCTTTAATTAATTTCACATTATTTTACAGTTAATTTACTGTTTAAAGATACATTATATAGCTGTTTTTCACCTTTCTTTTACATTATCTTACTGATGTGTTTTAATGCACTATTTAGGTTGTATGTTTTACATACATTTTAATAAACATTATTTCTTGCCTAGATGAATAGACTTAGCAGGTTACAGACATAGGAATAGTCACACTAAATACAATTAAAGGCACTTGTTAGGAAAAAGGCTATAATAGACTTGTTGACCCTTTCCCCAAAATGTCTGTCTATAGCTGGCTACAAGCACAGAATGCAAACCATAACAACATGTGAGTGAAGAACAGAGCTAATTCACTGATTTTACAATCATGTACAATGTACAAGCCTCACATGTGCAGATCAGGACCCAGAATTAAAAAATACTGCATGAAACTGTTACTGATGATACTTTAGACAGTTGATCAGCAGTAAAGTGCTGTTTTTTAAGAATGCATTATAGTTCAGTTAAAAAACGTCCTATGAGCGTAATTTAACAGGTTTTCTTGTGTATTAACAGTAAAGCACTGTTTTTTAGCAGTAACAGGTTAATACTGTTGAAATCCTGCTGTAAATTAACAGCAATTGTTTACAGTGTAGGATGTATAGCGTAAAGTGCGCCAGTGGTTAGAGTCCAAGATGGTTGCAGATAGTGCATGTTTACAGTTCTTAAAGTCCTAATAGTTCTCATATGGGGGTCAGCCTTGGTTGTGGAGCCTGATGGCTACCAGCATGAAGGACTGACCCAGGCGCTTTGTGTTGTGCCGAGGGGGGATGAGTCTGTGGCTGAAGGTGCTCCTCATCTTGACTAGCTCATCATGGAGGGGGTGGGAGGGGTTCTCCAGGATAGCGTCCAGCTTCCTCCTCATCCTGCCCTCTGCCACCACCTCCAGATCGTCCAGTTCAGATCCAACCACAGAGCTAGCTTTCCTCACCAGGGTTGCTTACCCTCAAAAACAGGAACAGGTTGCAGGGTATAGTCAAAGTGTGCAGCAAAATTGCAGGCACCACCCTGAATGACTTGACTCCTCTATTCCAAAGTAGGACCTTGAAGAAGGTTCAGTCAGACCTAGCTGATCCTAGCCATCCCCTGTCCAGTGAGTTCAGGTTATACAGGTATACAGTTTGCCTAAACTTAGGACCAATAGGCTCAGAAATTCTTTTGTTCCGACTGCCATTTGTTTCCTAAACAATGCCCTGTAATGTTGTATGTTGTAAGCTTTTGTATTTATTGCCTTTAATAGGCTATTTATTGTGTTTATTGTATTTGTTTGATGACTGTGTGGTACTGCTGACTGTACAACAAATTAATAAAGTTTTCCTCGACCCTTGTGTTTTTTACTCACTTGATCTGATAAGTGACTGAGAGCAAAAAGGAAGGAGCAGCTCTTTACATAAAAAAAGTATTAATAGGCCAATAATAACATTCATGATCATGTCTGAAGAGGTCTCTTTCAGATATATGCCCATGTCTTTCAGTGAATATGCATATCAAGCCTAGTCCTAGAATGTGTGGCACGTAACAGACAGTAGCTCGTCCTCCTCCTGCCCTCCACAACCTTGAGAGCTAACAGGCCTATCATATAACAACTCAAAGGCAAAGACAGTCAGACTGTAGTTTGAGTGAATTGATATTCAAAAGGTATGATTCAGAATAATAACCACCTCCTTAAAAAGTAGGTTTCAGTCTCATGCCAACTGGTCTTGGTGATCCTCTTTAGATTATACAGTAAATGATAATGTGTAGTGTTTTTATGGCTGACAGATGACCACAGAACAACTTTATCTACTCTAATGTGAAAACAGAGGACAGCATCTTAAAAACACCAGTATTTCAAAATGATTTTTATATTATATATGAACTATGACATGATAGCTTGCACTTTAAAGTGGCAATCTTTAAAATTTCAGTCCTGATTGATTTAGAATTTCTATTTAAGTGAAAACAAAGTAATTGTGCTCAGAGTTTGTCAGTCTGGAGATAAAATTATTTCTATGTAGTTTGAGCTTCAAGTTTTCAAAATTGTGTGCATACAGTAGTTCTTTTTTTGTGTATACAACAGCATATTTCCAGGAATGTCACCACAGACATCCACTTCTTAATACTGCAAATACATAAATATTGCAATACTTTCATCAGTGAGCCATAGACTCAATCAATATTGTGTTACCTCATTTGGTGATAGCAATTTTAAAATTAAAATCTTCAAGATTGACATTTTAATATTTAATTTTGTTGTGATTTTTTAAAGCCAATAATATTTCTTAATTAATATTTCTTTCCCTCAGAGATTATGAGAATAATGTACATACTGGTGTGGTTTGATGGGCCTGCATACATAGTGGTAGTAAAGATAACAAGTATTTCTCAGTTAGGGGTGAATGATGGTGGATCTGAGTGTTCAAGGCAAACTAATTTTTGTCCACAAGAGGGCATTGCAGTCCATAATGTTACCTAAAAGGGCTCCCCTATCCTCACAGAACCTGTCTAGACTCATAAGATTTAGATCAAGATTTATCATTAAAAAAAGCTTTTGGTTATGTAGTTGATTGAACAGATTAAAATGCATTATTCCACATTATAAACAGCTGCTAAAAAACATGATGATAGGCAGTGGTTCTGTTTGTTTGCCTGATTTTTAGTACAATAACATTCTTCACATACTTCAAACTGCAATTCTTCTTACATTTTATTGATGAAAAAACTATATTACAGTACCAGTAATATGCCCTTTTAAAATCTGCACACAGTGCAATTGTTGCGGTAAAAACAATACAAAGTATATACATTTACTTTTCAATCATTTGTTTTTCAAGAGACGGCCCATCAACAACAACAAGAAGAAAAGCATGTCGTTTATATGACCTGGGAGGCTTCAGTGAGTGTTTTAGGTCACAACTGACAATCCAGAGTTAAAATTATGCAACACCACACAAACATGTCACCAAGTGCTTGAGGGGACTTTAACTTACCAAATAACCGGCGAAAACAAAGGTAGTGTCTAGAAGGGAAGCCGCAAGTTAGTGAAACTCTCGCGAGATGGTTCAGGTTAGGCATTGATCTCTAATAGTTAAGGTTAGGAGAGGTCATCGGGCAGCCAGTCTCGTGAGAGTTTTTGCAGATCTCAGATCTCAGATTTCTCAATTTGCCGGTTGCCTACTAGACACAATAACATTTTTTTTAAAAACCACACTATGAAGTCATTTATGTGTAATGTGTCTAATGTCACAATTTCCTTTAAAGAAATCTTGGTATAAATAATCACAAGGTAACAACGATGAGGAGTTCAGAGTGTAATATGTTTACAGCTCATTCTTTCTCTCCTCATACATTTACATCAACTTTGACTACAATCATTCATAGTCAGACGTCTGAACAACAAATTTATATTGTTTTTGTCTTCAACAATATTGTTTCTTCCGCCCCATGATGTTACAAGCATCCATTTCAGTTCCTGCTGTTTGGATGTAATAACAAACACTAAATCCTGCCGATTAAGCAGAGATGCAAGGTTATTAAGGCACTGTTATGGGAACGTGGTGTCCTCGTCCTCACATTAGGACTCCTGATGGTTTGGATTTGAAAGTGGCGTGGTTGGGCTTTGGTATAAAAACATGTATGAGTCACACAGCAACCTGCGCACCAGTTCAGGAGCCTGGGAGGGGTTCGACCTAGCTAGCTCCTCCTCCGACTGGGACAGGAAGTCGCCCAGCTCTGGACAAGTTTGGACCTCAGGAATGCTGTAGCCACATTGATCGTCACCTGTAAGAAAGAGTGGCCTTAAGATTAGACATCAGCTCGAGAAGAGATAAGGACCAGTCATAGACGTCAGAGCGCGGCTTTATCCAAAACTGTCGAGGCTGCCTTATCTGAAAATAAGGCAGTCACGGGTAACCACTTCATAGAAGAAAACAAAACAAGGCAGAGTTTGCACGAACAGCAGAATAAAATTACTTGTTTGGTAACTCTATTATGTGACTAATGGAAGAAAATATGTATTACTCAACAACCTATTAAAAGGCAGGGTCGGTAGAGTACACTTGATTTTTTAAAAATGATTCAACTGAAAAACGCAGTCGAATGTTGCAAACCCTTTTCCAATGAAAGCAGCTGGCAGCACCAGCTCCAAAAGGCCATAAATCTAGAGAGAAGGTTGCCAAGTCGGCAACACTGACAGTTCTTCCCTTCGGGCCTCCCTCCAAAGCCACTCCCCCGCAATTATCATTATGAATGTAAGCACATCATAATGAACAATGAACATGGTTGTTGTTAGTACTCACAGCTGTCAAGCTAGTAGCTTGTGGAAGACTCCTGAGACGAGCAATGAGTGCATTTGACTTATTGATTGCTGGCGGGATGTAATAAGAATTTCAACTAATATAACAAAAATGTTTCTAAAATCTCCACCAACCCTGCCTTTAATTCAAACGATAAAACAAGCTGAAATCTATCGTACCGCATCTGTCGGCCATGCTGTCAAAGAAGAGCCAGGAGTGAGGATCATCGGGGCTGTATTTGATAAAGGACACATAGTGGCTGGTTTGAATGCAGAGCACAGCAAACAGCTGCATCATGTGTCTGGGCACAGGAGCATCAGCGGCTACATCTGCTGGGACTGCAAGAGCTTTGGGGGCGTGACCCTGCCGCGAGGGATGGGTGTGCACCTTAAAAGAAAAATAGAACGTTATACACGTTTACAAGTTCGGTCAGTGGGATACTTGACATCTAAAACGGTCATCTGGAGTACCTGTATTTTGCAGGTAGTGCAGTACTGTTTTATTCTCCCTGGCTGCAGTCTGCGATCTGGTAGACACTGAAGACACTCGTATTCTGCCAAATGCCCACAGACGAAGCATTCCCTTGGAGCTGTTGGGAAAAGTAGGTGATCCGTAAGCATCTTTAAGCTCTTCAAAAACACTGTATTAAAAAGAAATACATTTACATCCTATAGGATTTAAATCAATGCCGACTAGAGATGTTCCGATACCAGTATCGGAAATGCATCCGATACTGCCCAAAATTCGGGATTGGGTACCGGCGAGTATGCCAGTCTATGCACCGATCCGATACCATCATTTATTTACCCAGTAAAAAACAGATATCAATTCTTCTTTGCTGCTCCAAAACAGTAGCCTTCACTCTGCTGTCGCCCTGGATGCATCATGGCTGCCACTGGCAACTACTGTTTTAGAGCAGCGAAGAAGAACTGATTGCAGGTAGTTTGTCAAGTGATGATAGCAAACAACAACAGTGCGGTGCTGGTGGAGAGTGTAAAGGTCAGCCATTTGGCAATATTTCACAGTGGAAAATCCAAAGATAGCAATCATATCACATCCATACATGGTCAGTAGTAAACAGCTGGTAATTACTATTATTACTATATAATAATAACATTTTTCAAATCACACTGGTATCGGATCGGTACTCGATATCTGTCGAGTTCAGGTATCGGAACCGGGAAGGAAAAACTGGTATCGGAACATCTCTAATGCCAAAAACGTCTGTTCCTCACAGTTGTAGAGGAGATCTGTGATGTCCAGCTCAGTGGAGGGGATGATGTGAGAAAACATCTTATACTTGTTTCCGAACCGCGGCATCTGAACCATTAGACAGGACGGCATCTGAGGGACAAATAGAAAAAGCAATTACATGAGTGCACTGAAGAAAACATGATAAACCCCCACCCCGGGGTTTCTTTTCCTTTTAAGAGGAGCACACACTCACCTCTTCAAACTTGAGGTCACCTGACAGGCAGGATGTGTCCAGCAACTGTTGGACGGTGGGCATCTGTCCCATCTGTTCTTTTTCTAGAAAGATCTGGAAGGTGTAGGCACCCTGAGAGATTTCTTGTCTCGATCTAAAAAAAAAAATTTTAAAAATGAATTTGAGTTACAATTGAGCTTCAATAGCTCAACTATTAAAATAATCGCCAACTATTTTCATAATCGATGAATGTGTTTGTAATTTTTTAAGGAAAAAAAAGGAAAAATTCTCTGATTCCAGCTTCTTAAATGTGAATATTTTCTGGTTTCTTTACTCCTCTATGACAGTAAACTGAATATCTTTGAGTTGTGAACAAAACCAGACATTTGAGGACATCATCTTGGGCACTGATCAACATTTTTCACCATTTTCTGACATTTTATAGACCGAACAATTAATCGATTAATCAAGACAATAATCAACAGTACATTGCATACACAGATATTCAATACTGGATGGCTAAGATCTTACCTGAGCTTGAGCAGTGGCTCCATGCAGAGCACCTTCTGAAAGAGGAGGGTGATGAACTCCTCTGGGTCTGCAGTGAAGCAAAGCAATTAAAAACACTTTAACAGTAGGCTTCAGTATATCATGTTGCAATGACTAAAGACCTTCTATTGGAATATATTTTTTTTAACAATGCATGCTGCAAGATATGGGTGTGTACCTTTTTCCTCTGTTCGGAAGGAGTCGCAGCCAAGCTGTTCACGGAAATTCATAACACTGTCAGCAGGGACAAACCCTTGTCTGCAAGGAATACATGAGCTATCAGTGAGCAAACAAAAGAACTCATACACTGGAATAGCTGCATACACCAAAACAATTAAGAGCAAACACAATGGCACGCCTTCTTATGTAAGAACATTTTGAGCATATGCACTGTTTTTGTGTTAGTTAGTGAATAAAGAGTGCCCATATCATGAAGACAGAGAGTACTCGTTTACCAGTTGAGACCATGTAAAATGTCATAATGTTCTTGTTTTGCAGACTAGATGATAATGCACGACGTTAGAAAAACAAAAGTCTTGAAGACAGTGTTTATACCTGCGCAGACGGTTGACTATATTTCTAAGAGTGCAGGTTATGGGTTGCTCAGTGTCAGCAGGCTTTTGGCAGATATTATCCAGGGTCACAGATGAGCTGAACAAACTGAAGAGAGGAAAAAAAGACATTGTTTTATCAACTCAGCACTTATCTGAATACAGTTCACCATGCTCATTTAGTTGTACATGATCTCCTCCAAATAAAATTGCTTTAGATAACGAGAGATTGAAGTAAATCTGAGCTGCGTGTGCAACAGTGTGCGACTCGAGAATCAAGGGGTGGTGAACTGGTTTTACCTGAAGAGTGTGGCATCAAGGTAACAGGAGTTAATGTGTCCCTGAATCCCTTTCATTTTCCCCACTAACAAAGACAAGACCTCGGATTCAGGAATAGGTGGTGCATCCTCCTCTGGGTCCTCAAATTGAGGAACTGAAAACAGCAAACAAACATACAAAAACAGATCTTGAAATGGCATTTTAACACAGACCTCTTCAAAGCTTTACATTTGACAAACGTAGTATTCTGCAGCAGCTTCTCCCCACGCTTAAACACAGTCCAACTGGACAATCACACAGGCCTTTATGAATAATGATTAGTCTGCTTTTCCAAAGCCAGAAGTTCACAGGACTGTCAGAAATGTTCCACCAATAAAGACTGTCACAGGTGTACGGAAATAATTTCTCTTCACTAAATCCTGCCAGAGGCAGAAGGGTGTGTGTCAAATTGGATTTTTTTTTTTTCCACTTGTGTTCCAACTCTTGTGCGGCACTTTAACAGGAGGTCAAGTGTGGTTGAGTTAAATGACAGTTAATGAGAGTAATGAAAAGCGCCCATGCCTAAAGCTTTAAATGATTAGTGTTACTGTACACAATGTGATACGGACAGCCTGATTAAAAATTTGGAGTTTGCAAAACATCCTGTACAGCACATCGATGTAGTGTAGTGTACTACTTAGTAAACAACAGTTCAGAGTAGACAATTCTGAAGGATGTTACATTAAGTTAAAGCTTTGTTTTGTTTTGTACACTTGAAATGTAACACTGGTAAAACACTTATACCAATAACATCCATCAAATTAGGGTTAACAATTTTGAAAAAAATATCTAATTGTGATTATTTTGACTGATATTGCCACTGCAATATGATTTGCGACATTAGAAGGAATTATAATTTTTGCATTATTATTCTCATTTTTATTGAAAAACATTAAAATTATTATGGTGTGATTTTTGCCTGTAGAATATGATGTGTAGACCAGGACATCTCTGCAGCATGATATATAATTTAAAAATGGTATTTCGACACACATTTCAACTTTAACATATATTGCACCTCCTGCGATATGAATATATATAAAATATATTTATAAAATTTGGATTAATTGTGCAGCCCTACACGTGAAAAACACTTGTATCAATAGCATCAAATGTGTGTAAATTTGAATTGCTTTTGTATGTGTGTATCACCAAACTGGGAGAAGTGTCTAACCTGGAGGGATGTTGGCAGGTTTGGAGGTTTCACTTCCTGTAGAGGAGTAGACGAACCTGCTATCAGGGCTGCACTTTGTGACGGGAACGAACAGAGCCCTGTTCCCTTTGCAAGTGAAATACCTCTGGCCTCCGTATATCCCATCGGAGCAGCCGTTCACGTCATAGTCCTAAAACAATGAAAACCAAATCAGGTATGAGATAGATGCCTAAGCTGGCAGAAAACATAACTTGTACAAAATGTTAAGTCACTCACCAATTCAATCCCAGCCCATTCCTCAGTCTTCTCTCCAGGGACCCCCAACCATTGGATGACCCCGTACACTGTGATCCCCAAGTTGGACACCACCTCCACCATGGATCCCACCTCCAAAGGCACATGAAATGGGCTTGAACTTTGGCTCTGGAAGACATTCTGCACTGTATGGTCCTCACTCACTTTTAGTGAGTGAGATCTTACAGACGGCGTGGAGTTGACGGACGTCCCCCTTTTCCTGTTTACACCTGTGGAGAGGTATGGAAGGTGTGCAGAGGCGGATTGTTAGAAAGTAAAGACATATATTTTAGGCTTGTCACATGCTAACCTCATCAGGTTGACCTCTGTTTAACACCACCCAAGTCTACAGATGAGGTATGTAGACACCTCGGAGTTCACTATGTGCCAAAACGCCAGACCATGTGATGAATCTGCTGTTTTACATTCCATTGGACCAGTTTTTCCAGTTGTGTACTGGGACCGTTTCTTCTGCGCCCCCTCAGGAGTCACATGTTTTCTGAAATGGCAACTCTCTGATTGGAGGGCAGGGGGATGACTGTTGTTTTTTGGAACCAAAAAAGGATTTTTTTTAAGGGATTTAATTTGATAAACTCCACCACCAAGTATCTTGTGGTTTATAAATGCCACATGTTGACTTTGGAAGAGGCAGGGATGCTGCAACTTGGACCACTTTACTCACTCTCACGTTGGCTGTCTTTCCAGAAGGGAACGGAGGAAGATGGGACCACCTGGACGATGTCTACCGCACTGAACAGGGGCAGAGGAGCAGCTTTCTTGGATGACAAATTTTTATCACTGTCCTGCAAGGAGGACAAAGGGAAACGAACACTTAGCACTCTTATGCAAAGGACATCACTCATCGCTCTGGCAATCTTTTGACTGATAACGTTGCCTAAAGACACACAGATCACCCTAAATAATATCCTGATTTCAATACATTTCTTGAGGTTATATTAGTGTGTATGTGCAGTTATTACTTCAGGGCAACTTTACTTTCTCATCTTAAATCAACCTGTTCATGCTTTTAAATTTGTGCATCAATCTGAAGACATACTGCTTCAGTTGTTGTTTATGCTGATGTAATTAATTCATCATCCAGATCATTGTTTTCTTGTAAAATAGCTGAAGACTGGGGGTGTGGGTGGGAGAGGGTGAGCGAGCTGTCTGTATCTGTGTATTTGTAGTGTATGTTATGTTATGCAATGCTGTTTTTGTCTTGATGTGCTTTATAATTTTGCATTTGAGTCTATAGCACCATCTCGAAAAGGAGATACTACATCTCAAGAGGCTATCCTTTCAATACCGTCAGAGAAACCTGATAATTGTGAGCACACCCTCTAAGAAAACCAACACCTTAATGTTGCAAATTATAAAACCAGACAAACAACTTTTACCCACCACTAACTCCACCTCAAAGCCGAGCATGAACAGGTCTTCTTTGGTCTCCTTCTTCCCAATCTTCATCATGTTCTTCACCAGCCCCGGCAGGTGTCCCTTCTTGTGCTTCAGCACCACCAGGTCGTTCTGAGACAGCTCACAGATGGCCGAGAACAGCTGGGGGTTGCACAGCAGCTCCAGGCGTTTGCTTGGGGTGGAAACGAAGAGCAGTAGCTGGGCCTGTTGGCGGGTCAGCGGGTACGTGTCCTCCCTCTTCACGGTTCCTCCGCTCTTGGTGCCCCCCCCGTGGCTGCCCCCGGGGTACATCAGCCCAGTCAGCTCCCCTCGCTGCACATCTGACGACTCCACACGGCCGATGCATCCTCGGGATAAGCCTTTCCTCGACTTCCCGCGTAACACGATGAAAAACTTCTCCTTTCCTGCAGTTTTGGTCTCCATATTTCCACCAATAATGTCTGTTTAAACTGTTCTGAAGCAGGTAGTGTGCTTATAGAAGCCGGTAACCTGTAACAACACAACAGGAGTAACGTTAGACAAACATCTCCTAACTAAACTTGCAAAGTTGTGAGAACGTTAATTACACACAAATTAAGTATGTAAACATAATTTCCTGTTTAACATAATGCTAGTATACAAAATTAGCTAGAACAACATTGTTAATACACAAGTTCATGTTCAAGTCAAGGCGGTTGTGGCTCAGAGGGTAGAGCAGGTTGGTTGTCCACCAATCGGAAGGCCGGTGGTTCGATCCCCAGCTGCTCTGAGTCACATGTCGATGTGTCCTTGAGCAAGACACTTAACCCCAAATTGCACCCGAATGACTATCTAGATTAGATCTTGATGGGCAAGCCTCTGCCATCAATGTATGAATGTGTGTGAATGGGTGAATGCTGACATGTAGTGTAAAGCGCTTTGAGTGGTCGGGAGACTAGAAAAGCGCTATATGAATGCAAGTCCATTTACCAAGAGAGCTATCTTAAATGGGAACAAACTGCGCTGTAAATTAACATTATGCTACTCTAACCAATCACTAACATTCATTAGAGAGTTGGTTTAGCCTTTAAAAATAAAACATACTTACTGTTTCAGTCGTCAGAGTAATTACACTGACAGGTTATACCACATTTGCACCATTAATTAACGTCAGCTAATTGCCCAGAAACTATTACACTATTCGACTTGGGAACAAACTTCACCAGAACACCAGTTAGCCGAATAATTCCTACCTAGCCAAAAGCTACTTAATTACAAAGTTTGGAGAAAATTACAAACATTACGATTAAAAACACTTTCCTGTTTAACAGTACAGTTGTAGGAATGTATAACAATATTGTTAATACAATTTCCACACGTTCCTGCGAGAGAGCTAGTTTAAATGGGAACTATTAAGTTATGATAAACAAACCAAACTGCTCTGTAAATTAACACAACACAACAGGTGTAACGTTAGACAAACATCTCCTGGCTAAACTCGCTTCATTACAAAGTTGAGAGAACATTAATTACACACAATGAATAAAATATCAGTCAATGGAGGTTTTGGATACTGCACTGAAATATGCAGTAGTGATTTGTTTTTTACTCTTTTTTTTTAACATTAAATTATTCCAGATTATGAGTTTATACTTGTCTAGACATAATTTAACAGGTCATAAACATAATTTCCTGTTTAACATAATGCTAGAATATAAAATTAGCTAGAACTACATTTGTTAATACACAAGAGAGCTGGCTTAAATGGGAACAAACTGCTCTGTAAATTAACATTATGCTACTCTAACCAATCACTAACATTCATTAGAGAGTTGGTTTAGCCTTAAAAAACAAATACATACTTAATGTTTTAGTTGTCATGAGTAATTACACTGACCGGTTACTCCACATTTACACCATCAATTAGTCAGCTAATTGCCTGGAAACTATTACACTAATCCAAGTGGGAACAAACTTCAACGTAACACCAATTGCCTAATAGTTCCTACCTAGCCAAAAGCTACTTAATTACAAAGTTGAGAGAAAAGTACACACGAAATTCGATTATTCTAACTTCAACCATTCTAATTTCCACACATTCCTGAGAGAGAGCTAGAACAGAATAGAAAGCTTTATTGTCATCATATTAAATACAACGAGATTCACAGTTGCCAGTGCTTTAAAACAAATACTTGACAAGCCTAAACGAGGCAGATAAAACATATAACAGGTAAAACACACACACAGTTATAAAGCAAATAAAACAGGTAAAGTAGATGTAATAAATAAATATAAACAGAAGTGTTACACGAGAAGTATAAAATATAAAAAAAATAGATGTAATGTAAACAGAGGTAATTGCACTTGTAAAATAGGTAAAGTAGATGTAATAAATAAATATAAACAGAAGTGTTACACTAGAGGTATAAAATATAAAAATAGATGTAATGTAAACAGAGGTAATTGCACTTGTAAAATAGGTAGGGTAGATGTAATAAATCAAATGTAAACAAAGGTAATTGCACTTGAGGTGTATAGCTAGCTAATGGGAACTATAACATACAATAAACAAACCAAAGTGCTCTGTAAATGAATGTTAAGCTGCTGTAACACATTTCCAATAGCTAACATTCATTAGAGAGACAGTATAGCCTTTGAAAAAAAATAGAAATTGATGGTTTACTTACTGTTTTTAAGTTGTCAAGAGCAATTACTACGGTTACACCACATGAGTTCACTAATTGCCCACTAAGACTAAAGCAGGTACACTACTCGACGTGGGGACAAACTTCAACGTGACACCAGCAGTCATGACTCGTCCTCTAGTGGGGATGTGAGAGAACCTGCAGCTGTTTAAATACTCACCATGTGACCGATAACACCCACATGACAGCTTATCCAACAACTCCGCCCTAAAAACAAAATACTCTCAGTGCAACAACACATGACTGTAGATTTGATAAGAAAAGGGAGGATTTATGAAGAATTTCTTGATAAATTCAAAATGCCTGTAAAACCAAAAGGAGTATTGTTATGCTGTTCCTGCAGCTGTCAGACTCCACAACCAGCACTGCTCCCAGTAGACCACTTACACACCAAAAACTGACAATAACCTGATATTTTCAGTTTGAATTTCATTTCATTCTCACTGTGCAATATCATTTTCCACTTGTGCAATTTTGTTAATAGTCTGTTTATTGTCAATACTGTATATACTGCTCCTATTTTTATGCTTCCTTCTATTTAAATGGTTCATATTTTGTTACACTTTGTTTAGCTCTTTTTTTCTTACTGTGTTAGCTGATGCATCTTGTTTTTTGCACTATCCCCTTTGCTGCTGTACACTGAAAATTTCCCCACTGCGGGACTAATAAAGGAATATCTTATCTTATCTTATCTTAAGTGTCCTTGCAACCTTTTAATTCAGAAGATTGTGTGGGAAATATGTATATTGGAGGTACTAATATACTGAAAGAGAAGTGCTCTAACAAAAATTGGGAATTATTGGGAATTAGGAACACACTCAGTTATGATTCTGTCCCTTTATCTAGATGTTTTCCTCATTTGAGGTTGTACAGTGGGAGAAAGCTTGGAAAATTTGTGATAAATACTGTATCAATAACAAACTTAAAGGTCCCATATCGTGGTCATTTTCAGGTGCATACTTGTATTTTGTGTTTCTACTAGAACATGTTTACATGCTGTAATGTTAAAAAACAACTTTATTTTCCTCATACTGTCTGCTTGAATATACCTGTATTTACCCTCTGTCTGAAACGCTCCATTTTAGTGCATTTCAACGGAATTGCAACAGAATTACGTTGCTATGCAACAGTTTGGGTCCATGTTTACTTCCTGTCAGCTGATGACATTAACATACACTGCAACAGGAAATAAACTGAGACACATTTAGAATGTTTAAGTTTAAAACCGCGTAATGGTCTAAATATTGTATATTTGTGACATCACAAATGGACAGAAATCCTAACGGCTTGTTTCAAACACACAATTTCTGAATACGGGCTGTGTGTATTTCTCGGTACATTGAGCGCTTCGATACTTTCACAGTATTTATAAAGCACTCAAACCTGCTTTATAATAAAAAAGACATGAAAAACTTACTTTTTACAATATGGGACCTTTAAAGCTGCAGTGGGTAGAAATGGAGCAAATATGATTAAAAAAAAGTTATTTTTATAAATAGATCACTATATCCTGACAGTAGTGCATGAGACAGATAATCTGAAAAAAAAAATCATGTGCCTCTGTGTCCTCCAGTGCCCCGTCATGGCTCCTAATCTGCAAGATTTCACAGACCGGAGAAAAACAAACAATCAGAGCTGAGCTGGAGCCTTGCCGTCTCCGAGCCAACTGTCAATCACTCGTAAACTCTGATCAAACGGTCAAACTAGGCAGCGCTGATCAAATATGAATCAATATTCTGTTACTGTAATGCCTATTTCTCGCATAGACGGCAAAAACTTAATTGAATAAGACTCACTGTGAAGTCATTGAGTGAATGCTTTCTCAAGTGGCAGACAGTCTCAGTAATTTATGAAAATATAATAATTTTAAAAATGTTTTCTTTTTCTCAAATAAATGTGTGAATGTGTGACAATGTAAATATAAGGTGTTCAAATTTTTTCAATTTAAATGTTTGTTTGTTTTTTTTAGCCCAGAACAAGGTGTCCCGACCGTACCGGGGAAAATGCACTCCTTGTACATTTAACAAAATAGTGCCCTTCACATTTGGGTTGGGCTCTAAAGACACCTGCATCTGTTCAGGGATCAAATCAAATTTTCATTACTGTTCAAGTCGTCTGTGAGTAATGGAAGGTTATTTGGTGTCGATACAAAAGTGTGCCAACCGACCCCGCTCTCCCCTATTGAGTTTCAACCTAAAATCTAGATTCAGTTCATTCTCCGTCTAAAGGAAATTAATATAGTTTTAAGCCATATAGATCTCAGTTTAGAGAACAGAATATATTATTACTTGGACTGCTGTTTGTCCTCAGTTTATGTAGTGACACATTTTAACATCATCTCATGACCTTTGACTCTCGTCCTCTCTTACATATCCTGCACTGTTTATGATTTGACATGAGTCTAAAAACTCCAGTGCAGCTTAATTTCTCAGAATATATATTATATGAAGACAACAGGTCTCGATGTTCTGCTTGCTGAGGCTTCATTGTCATCTTACAAAACACACAAGGAGGTCACTATAGATTGATGAATGACTGGAATACTCAGCTGCAAAGGAACACCCTCAACAGATATTAAGAAAAAATGTTGAAAATGTTGAACGTAACCGGTGCCTTGAGTGCAACATTTTGACTGACATGTTTGTCTGCATGCATGTGACACGTCCTACCTTGTGACGCAGTTGGTATGCATGTCCGACAGTATCTTGACTGACTGCACATCAGCTTTACGCAACAGCCATCATATTCCTTCAGCATGCAAATACACAGTGGCCATGTGTCCCTCAACCAGCATAAAACCTCTGTCGGTTGTCTGTTAAATATTATATATTATAAATATCAGTTTGGAGCTCAAGTTATCAGGTTATTCCTTTAATCAGTTTTAAGACAATTCTTATGGATAGACAAGTTTGCCTTCTTTAATAGAAAGTACTTGTTGGGAGAACTGCCCTCTGTTGGCTGGTGATCACAATAACATAAAAGAGTGTCAAACAACCACAACCTTACATCATACAGTGCAACAACAGGATACTACCATTTCATAATATGCTCTTGGAAGATATTTATGAAAAACATTAAGTCCACAAGAACAATAAACTATAAGAAACTATCTAATTGAGGTACTCTTATGGCCGTAATGATATCGTTGTTCCTCAGGATCCCCTGGACTACGTGGCCCTTTTCATGCAAAGACTGCACACTCCCTTCTGGAAACTCAGCTGATGAGGGAGAGTTGGGAAAGCAGAAAATTACTAATGTGTGAGTAATAATAATTACAGTAAAGGCAAAGGTCAACTTACGGTCAACAAGAAGTCTGTTTGGCTGACTTTGGGGATGGAGTCTTCTCAGGGAGACGCTGTCGTTTGTCTCTTTATGGAGGGACAGTTCACTCATCAACACCTAAAGCACACAACAACAAGTCTGAATTATAAATGTTATTGTATTTAAAATCCTAACAATCAAAACCTTTGAAATGTAAAGTGATCCAACCTGGGTGATCACACTCAAACTCTGTTGTCCACCTGAACTGCTTAGCGCGATGTAGATCCCACATTTATGCCTCGCTGGCACCACTATGGTGGGCATGAGAGATGATGGGGGCCTCTCTCCTGGCTGGACCCTGATTTTCTACGACACAAATTGCAAACAGTGAGATATATTTAAGGCGAGACACTACAGGCACACACATTGTTTGTCATGCACTGGTGAATTTGTGCTATTTTGCTTCTATAACATGTCTTCTTTCAGACTAGTGGAAAGAAAACCTTCAAAATACACATTTAGGTGTTATTTTACTACAGTTTGTCTTTTTGTGTCTGTAGATTTCTCCTAAATTCACCAAAAGTTAGTGTCAGATAATATCACATTTGTATATTTAAACACAAAATTTCAGAAAATTTGTGATACAAAAAATAATTGTCTCAATGTAAGTAATCAACTGGGATAATGGTGACATGTATTAGTTAAATATGTTTACCCTATTCACCTGTAAAATGTATGTAATTTTACAATACATATCTTTAAAGGCCGTTTTTGTCAAAGTTATTTTTTTCTCACAGAAATCTCCACTTCAGTAGCTTATTACATCCACTAAACTTTCCAGTTTCATTCCTGTCTATTCTGAATGTTTTTACAGAGGGGTTTGTTCATATATCATCCCATAGCCTGATTTATACAATACGTTATTCCTAAAATCATGATCATCATCCAATGTTTAAATTTCTGTTCTGGAATGTATGCAAATTAGCACATATTTGATAAGGTAATGCATCATTTGCATTATTAAACATACATTTTCAGAAAACTTGTAATACAAAAAAGAATCGCCTTAATGTAAGTAACCAACTGGGGAAGTTTCATGGTGATATCTATTAGTTACATTATTTACCCTATTCCCCTGTAGCGTCTTCAAAATGTATGGAATTACAATACATATCTTTAGAGGCTGTTTTCTCAAAATTAGGTTTTTCTCGTACTCTGAGCCAGAAATCTCAACTTCAGTAACACTTACATACACCAAACTTTCCAGTTTCATTCTTATCTATATTCTGAAGGTTTTTACGGAGGGGTTTGTTCATATATCATTCATAGCCTGATTTATACAACATTTTATTCCTAAAAACATGGCGAAAATGGATTTTTTTTTTAATGGCTGTCAGTGGCTGACAGTATTTTCTGATATATGGAGTAATAAAAAGAGATATCCAAAATTCCCTGTGTAAAAACCTTTAACTCTAATATGTCAACAAAATGAAACAAGAATCTTGGTCCTGGCTTTATCCAATGTTCAGATTTCTGTTCTGGACATTTATGCAAATTAGCACATATTTAATAAGATAATGCATCATTTGCATATTTAGGCATACATTTTAAGAAAACTTGTAATGCAAAAAAATATTGTCTAAATGTAAGTAATCAACTGGGGAAGTTTTATGGTGATATCCATTAGTTCTTTTTTTTACCCTATTCACCTGGGGTGTCTCCTCTTAAAAGAAAAATACTGTGTAACTGACTGATTATATCGGGTGAGATTTCTAATCTAAACAGGTAATGCACCTGGTTGGTTAAAAGCTGTCCTCTGGTTTTGTTTGGCCAGGAGAAGTCAAGCACAAGGCTGTTGAGAAGAACACCTGACCGTGTCATGATTCTGCTCCCGAATGGCGTGCTCAACGAACTGCAAGATCGTGAAGACAAGAGATAAGATAAAAGAATGTCAGTGTACCCAGCAGCACATACCACACATAATCCTCCTGGTGTGATCGCTTATGTCAGACTGTAGGTAATAACTCCATCACCTTGCAACTGACACTATGAGGCCATCAGGTCCCATGACTGCTACCTGTCCAGCCATCAGTAGGGAGTGGACAGTGGAGTAATCCTCGGGTGGAGCAGTATGGGAGGAATTGATCCTCTGGCGAAGCACTTCAGCTTGACTCTTACTTTAGCAAGAGCACAGAGAAAATTATGCCTGATGTACTGATTAGTTAGTTGTGGAGTAGAGTTGGCAGTCATTTATGACACAAAAGAAGTAACAAAAATATGAAAAGATTATGATTTATGACTGATGAAAAGCTTAGCTGATTAATCGAGTAGTCAATCAACACAAATCTACACTAATTTAGATAAGTCAATTAACCATTTCAATCATTTTTACAAGAAAAAAATGTCAACTAATTCTCTGTGATGTGATGCTTTTCTTAATAATAAACTGAATATCGCTGGATTTTTGAATTTTGGATAAAAACAATACATTGGAAATGTCCCATTGGGCTCTGGGTATAATGGGAATTTTTCCTACTTTCTGACATTTCATAGACAAAACAATCAAGAAAATAGTCTCATTAAAAGGTACAGTGTGTAGGATTTGGCGGCATCTAGTGGTGTGGTTGCAGATTGCAACCAACCGAGTACCCCTCCGCTCACTCCTCCTTTTCCAAGACTCCGAGTGCAAAACCGTGTTAACGCCGTTCTTGTCACTCAGTGGAAATCCTTACCATAATAACACTACTTTAGGATCAACGGAAGTCAGACGTTGGCGGACGCTACTACGGTTTTCACTCTGCGGCTCGCGTTACCAGTTTCACAAGCGAGTCGGAGAACCACGGTGGCCTTCAGGTAACGTAAAAACGTGAAAGGCTCTCTCTAGAGCCAGGCTGCGTTCCAAATTGCATACTTTTTCTTATTACTTTTAGTACATACTGCAGCTGCCCTCACAAAGTACGTACTGTTGCATGCAGTATGCATCCAATTTGGACATACTACTTTGTCGTAACATTGTGCCTTGAACTTTGACCCTCTTGCTTATATATCTGCTGCACAGAAGATTGTGGTTTAGAATAGCCAGAAAAGCATGCTGGCCTGCATACTGCAAAATACGACCGGATGTAGTCGGACATCCTGGTATTTTTGGTGTAATGCATTTGACATACTATGTATTGGGACATACTAAATATGTTTCAGGCATACTAAATAGTATGGTAGTATGGGTATTGGAACGCACAGTCAGTGTTTAGTTTGTCCGTTCTGGGCTTCTGTAGAAACATGGTGGACTCCGTGAAGAGGACCCGCTCCCTATGTAGATATGACGACTCATTCTAAGCTAACGAAAACACAACGATTCTTAGTTTCAGGTGATTATACACTAATGAAAACATAGTTATGAATATTATATTCCATTTCTGCTAATATATCCCCTGAAATGTTACACACTGTTCCTTTAATCAACAATGAAAATAATCTTTAGTTGCAGCCCCAATCTCGGTGTAGTTTACCTCAGCATGTCAGAGAGCAGCTCAGTCACTGAAGAGTTATATTTAGGGTCACCCACACCACTGGCCATAG
The DNA here is from genome assembly GCA_916700685.1 of Adelosebastes latens. NCBI lineage: Eukaryota > Metazoa > Chordata > Actinopteri > Perciformes > Sebastidae > Adelosebastes > Adelosebastes latens. The sequence goes on along the minus strand of CAKAKR010056962.1, from coordinate 23,828 downwards.
CCAAAGCTCCTTTCAGAGCCTTAATAGGGAGAAATAAATCACTCTTATGTAGGAGACCTACTATTTTAACCAGGCTTTAATATAAAAATATATATATATATATATATATATTGTGATATTTAAGCTGTACCTCAGCCACCCAGTGGTGTGTTTGATTCTCTGTGAGATGGAGGCCCTCCAGAAGGTTGAACGCTGATACCAACGCTGCACCAGCAGATGACAGAGGAGGAACTTGAATAATAACTTCTAAGAGAAGAGTAACACAATATAGATGAAGGCATCAAGAATACATATATACAGTCCACTGTTGAACAAAAGGTTAGTCTTTACCATTGTACAGGCCTTCCTCTGGCTGCTCCACTTGCACACTGTAGTTACTGATGTTGTCTCTGCTCAGGACCCCTCCATTAGCTCGCACCTTTGAGTGAAAACACAGAAAAAAGCTGTCACATTTTGCCCCTGAAACCGGAACCCATTTGATGTGAGGATGTCATTCACCTCATCTTCTATCTCTTGTGAGAAGTTCCCCTCATAGAAGTTGGACAGACCGGCCTCGAGGACTCCGGCCAGACTGGACATCCTCAGAAATGAACCAGGCAGCAGAGCTCGGCCACCTGGGAGGAACGTGTCCCTGAAACGTTGCGACAGCTGCTCACCTTTTACCTTCGATATAGCCTCAGCTGTAGAATGACACAAATGAGTCACATCCTGATATATCGTCCTCGGTGCAGGCTGGGCACACGATTCGAATGTTATCAGGCCATTAAATAGGTGTTATAGGTCGCCATAAGCACCATAGATGTGGGTCATTAGGGGCCTACTACGTTGTAACACATTGTAAAACTGAATGAAACCTTACATTTTAAACACAAACAAAAAGGCCTCTTTAAGTTAAGTTTCGGGAAAAACATTGTGTTTTGGCTTAAAATAACTACGTTTCGAAAGTGAAAGCGAAAAACGTTTGTGAACTGCACGTTGTTGGCTTCACACAGCATGCAAGCCCTGGTCTCCTGGGTGAAAACCCTGTTTTGTGTTCCATCCATTGCCCCCGACCTCCACATCATATGGAGTTTCACACTGATACTACAGTGCTTGTCTTCCATTTCTGCTCCTGTCATAATTACTAGATACTAGAGGTTGCTAGAGGTCGCTATCGTCTTCTTTTATACCTTCTTTCGGTGATCTACCATGTGAAAAGATGATAAAACCTACTATTAGGTGAAGTAGGCCCCTATTGACCCACATCTATGGTGCTTATAGCTACAGAAAATGCCTATTTAACGCTTCAGTAGGCAACAATTTTTTGGCATTATTGGGCAAAAATTCTATAATAACCTTTCAGCATATTGTAATTCAAGTGAGATCAGAGTTCACGAGTGATTGACAGCTGCTCAGAGACGGCAAGGCTCCAGATCGGCTCTGATTGGTTGTTTTCCTCCGGTCTGTGAAATCTTGCAGAAGCCGTTAGGAGCACCGGAGGACACAGAGGCACATGATTACTTTCAGATTACCGGTCTCATGCACTACTGTCAGGATATAGTGACCGTTTTATAAAAATAACTTTTTTTTTTTTTATAAATCGTACTGCACTGCAGCTTTAATGGCCTGATAACAATCTAATCAGCCGGCGACATCATGATGTTATATTGTGAGTACATGGTTAAGTGAGGAAATGTGAAGAGGGACGGTTTGACTCACCGAGACTGAACGACACATTAAAACCTTCTTTGGCAACAGCAGCGGCTCTGGTGACCACATCCGCCCATGAAAGACTAAAAGAGATGACAGAGATTTTGCGGTGAGACACACGACTCGAGGTTAGAAAACTAGATCATTTGTTTGAATTCTTTTACCTCCCGTACAGGCTGTGAGCACGGTGTAACCCTCTGAGCTGACCTGGCACTCCCACTTGCAGACCAGCCTGAATGGATGAAGTAAGATTATACATGCTAAATAATAAAATGATTAATGGTAGCCCCCTCCCAACTTTTACATTACCTTTAGCTCTGAAACATTTTGCAGCATCTCCTCTTTAAGTGTCTGAGGAGCAGTTCCCTGAAAATTAATCACCCTGGTTTCATTCTTATGGATGTCATGAACCAGCATCACCCCACCTCTATATAGAAAGAGAATGAATCAGACACGTCTATGTATATTTTACACCATCAACAATAGGTCAGTCACATACCCTCCAACACCTGACACATGTGGATGCACGACGCCCAAACACAGGGCGGCAGAGATGGCTGCATCCACACTGGACCCACCATCACAGAGGACTCTCTGGCCGACTGCAGTGCAGCGCTCGTGATCCGACACTATCACACCTTTTACAAACACCTGAGAAGTAATGAGGATAAGTAATGCACTTGTGGGAAAACTTGCATATGTTGTATTGTGTGACATACCAAACTTTCCCACAAGTAAATATGCAGGAGCAAAGCAATGGTCACTCCAATGGCAAAGGTGATAGATACAGCATGGATACATCCGAGTGTGTCTTCACTGGAGTAGTCTTTGTCTGTCTCTTTGAGGCTTCGTTCTAACACATGTGGGCTACCAGAGGCCAGCTGTTTCAGAGGGATGTCCTTTGGGAGATGGCTGAGGTCTGTTACAGCAACAAGGAAACAATTTTTACCACAGTGGAAATATTTTGGGTTTGCAATATAATAGTTTTCAGCCCAGCAGGTGCTCAAGATCCTGCCGGATTTCTCCCTCAACATCTAATCAGGTGATTTACACAGAGTGTTGCAAATTAGTATCATCAGAAGGAGAGAAATACAGCAGTATCTTGTGTGTTGAGAACCATTTAGGCTATATAAGTATCCTCTCACCGTGGTTTTCATTCAAGTCACAGATGAAATCACTCGAGCCATCAGCCACTTCAGATGAACCAGCAAAACTATTATAACTGAATGTTAACTGCTTGTTAAGTTTTGTTCCAGGAGAAACATCCATCCTCACTGTACTCACTCTCAGACTAAATCAGTTCCTCACAGGCCTCTGTGTGGTAAAAGTCCAATAAACTGCACTCCTCCCTCAGGTGACCATGCAATCATACACAGCAGGTGCAATCACCTCCCGACCAATGAGATCTCCACATTTGCATTTGTCAAACTGTGAGCAGTTCAATGTCATTTGGACATCAGTATCTCACTAATAAATAAAAGCACAAGCTCCAAAGTCATTATTTTTATTGCCGTATAAAACAAGGTTTTAAACCAGTTACATAGAGGTAAATAAAAAATGCACGTCGATACACAAATTACAGCACTTTGTCCAAAATGTCGAGGATACATTCTGCAAAGGCTGCACTCATCCACATGTATAAATCCACATGCACACAAACAAGAAAACATCTCATTTCATGAGGTGAACATCTTCATTACAAAATTCATAATACAGTACGAGTTATAATGTAGCTGCCTATTGTAGTGTCGTTGTGACGGGTTACATCAAGATCAGATGTATAGCTTACACGTATATATGTGTGTGTATAGGAGTATGTGTTAATATGATGCGTGTTGTAAGATTAACACTTGCGGTTGTACAACCAGAGCCTCAGTGGCTGAGGTTGCGATGTCCCGGCTGTTGGAGGTGGAAGGAGTGCTGTTGGACTCCTTGGCGAGTGCGGTTCTGGCGCTGAATGGCGTTACGAGACATGTGGTGTGGGTCTGTCCAGGACTTAGCCTTCTGGATGCAGGTTAACTGATGGGCCACTTCTATCAAAGCTTTAGGCTGAGAAACGGAGCCTGTGATGGCTCGACTGCTGCTGCCATCATCTGTGGGCTCTGGATCTAAAACACTGGAGGGAAACACAAGCAGGTCTGTGACTCTAACAACCTGAACAAGTCGGTGTTCATCAATATGAGTTCATGTGAAGTTAAAAGGAATAGAGTGGTACATGAATGAGTGCCAAAACCCAGAAATGAGTTTTAGCACTTCCGGTTCCCTCGTCTGGAAGTTAATGGGCTTTAATTTAGATGCCTGAAATAAGTTCTGTGGTTAACACAACCTCAGGAGATTTTAACATTTTGCTCTACAACATAAAATACGTCAGTAAATATCCCACTCGTGAATTTTGAAGCTTTTATATGTCTTTAAAAAGGCGTTTGCTAACAAGTGGCTAAATGAGACTACTAAACGTCATCACGTCTTTATGCTTAGTGGTGGTGGCGGGAAGTCATGTGACCATGGTGTAGTTCGTTTATAGCCTAACGTTAGCTTTTTACTTCTGTTCTGGCGATTGCATTCACACTTCAAAAATCATAAAAGTGGTGTTCATTTGTGAAGATTATCTTGCTGAACAAAACGTGTAAGTATCATAAAAGTTTGTTTGCCACAGAGCTTATTTTCTGCAATAATCCAAAAGCCAATGGAAAAATCCCATTGGCTTTTTGTCGAGGGAACCAGGGGGATGCTAACTTCCTGGTTGGCCTACAAAAATACATCATCCCTGCAGCACTCTATAAAGTTGTGCATTAATTGCAATACAACAGTTAAGTAAACATTTTTTCTGCTCAAACTTAATATGGTAATGATTTATTGAAATCTGCTTCCTCACCTGATGTCAGTTTCCATCTTTGCAACCGTGTCTTCGTGGAGAGCAGAGTTCGATGGTTGGGCGACAGTCAGCTCTGCTCCCTGGTTCTCTGCCTCTGTGGAGACACAATGAAGTTGTGTCGTATAATTGGACAATAATTCAATACACAGTGTATTGTCCTTCTGTGGACACAAAAAACACTTTTATGATATTAAAGTGCACAGTTCTCTAGCTAAACAAATAACAGGTGAAATATTGAAAAGAAACTATATGAATGTTAAGGAATGTTTGATCATTTGATCATTCTTTGTGTTTGTTTATTTGTTTGGCTTCATTGGCTTAAAGGCAGATCCTCCATCATGAGTCTCTCATGACTAGGGCTGCACCTCACGGTTATTTTCATTGTTGATTCATCCGTTGATGATTATTTTCTCGATTAGTTGTTTGGTCTATAAAATGTCAGAAAATGGAGAAAATGACGATCACTGTCTCCCAAAGCCCAAGATGACGTCCTCAAATGTTTTGTTTTGTCCACAACTCAAATATATTCAGTTTACTGTCATAGAGGAGTAAAGAAACTAGAAAATATTCACATTTAAGAAGCTGGAATCAGAGAATTTTGACTTTCCTTAAAAATGTTTATTATTGCAGCTCTAATCATGACATCACAATGCAGAGCACATGAATATAATTACTTGGCAGGATTCTGCATGAAATGCCAAATTATTATTTATGAAAATCAATAAATCATTGCAGTTAATGTGTTATTAATTTCAACCATACTGCAGGTGCCCTACTTTGTCCAGAAGAAGATACATTTGTAACACTACATATTGCTATATATATTGTTATATTACAGATATTCTAAATTAAAGCTGCAACGATTAACCGATTTATCGATTAGTTGTCAACCCATTAATCAATTAATTGCCAACTATTTTGATAATCGATTAATCAAGTCTTTTTTTTTTTAAAGTCTAAATTCTCTGATTCCAGCTTCTTAAATGTGAATATTTCCTGGTTTCTTTATTCCTCTATGACAGTAAACTGAATATCTTTGAGTTGTGGACAAAACAAGACAGTTGAGGACGTCATCTTGGGCTTTGGGAAACACTGATCGACATTTTTCACCATTTTATAGACAAAACAACTAATCGATTAATTGAGAAAATAATCAACAGATTTATCGACAATTGCAGCCCTGTTCTGAATCTATGGATAACATGACATCCATGACTGACCTTGATGACTCACAACAAGCCACTCTTCTTCCAACACTTCTCCAGACTTGACTTCTTCAGGGGTCTCCTCCTCTCCCCCAAAAAACAGGCGGGTGATTGTTTTGAACATTTTCCTCTTTGTCTTCCCTTGAGGTGTTTTGTTGTCTTTGCTGTTGTTCCCGTCTTCCTTCCCTTCTTTGTTCAGCAGAAAGCTCAGGTGTTGCAAGATCTGCTAAAGACAAGAAAACATGCTTCCTCATACAGTATACAGTAGAGTCATATGCATGATCACACAGCATCAGTTTATGCTAATCCCTCTCTGACTGTTTGGGAGTGATGCCATGAGACCCATCCTTCATTATCATTTTTCAAACTTCAAGCAATCTGGGTCATCTGACCAGGATGTCCAATGACATTTCTTTTCACATACAGAGGTTTGAATAATGATGCCCACTCCCCCAGAATCTCATTGTTAGGGTCCATCTGTCTCTAGATATATGGGGGGGAGGGGCTCCTTTTTTAGCAAACGTCTTGTCAGTGCAAATATCAGTGGACTGAGGTGGCTCCATGTTGAGCCATTGCATTTAATTAACAATATTTAGACATTGAATTAATTTGCACTGTAATGGTGTTATCTTGCTATTGTGTGTTGTATTGTGTACTGTCATGCACACATCACAGACATAATGGGAGAAATAACATGATAAAAACACTATTGCAGCCACAGATCTCTGCAGAATCAAACATGCATGACTTAACTGAATTTAAATGTATTTTTTAGACATTATTTCAGGTCTTTAGGTCACACACAGTCCTCGGTTGTTTGCAGTAATCTGACGTTAATATGACCTTCAACCAAACTAAACTGAGACAACCAATACTGCAGCCTGCAGTATTAATACAATTTTGGGATAATCGATCAAAATATATGTCTCTAATGTGAATAACTGTGTGATTGGTTGTCTATCTTATTGTCTGCAGCCATTAATATCTGTAAATGATCTGAAGCTCTGCAGCCTCCTTACCTGCTGTTAGTTCTCTGTTTCAGTCGCAGACCATTCTGGAATGTCAATTTGCAAATTTGTAACAATTACCTGAATTATTTGTTGCCAATGGAATCCTGAAACTGTTACAATGTTGCAATCAAACCAGCAGACTGTTGTTCTGTTTCAAATCTTCAACTGATCACAGACAACAGAAGACCCGCCCACCAGGAGGAACCAGCCAATCAGAGGCCGGGATGGTCTGAGCATGCGCAGTGATTGGACATTTGTAACATTCAAATATTTCTGTCAAAATCATGTTTATGTTCACTCTTTATGCGCCAGGTATTAGCATGGATGTATTAAGAGAACGGTTATTAGCTGTTAGCACATCGGCCTAGCTGTCTTATAGCAATAATACCCACATTAAATTATTCCTTAATATTTGTCTGTTTGACCCATAGACTATATACAGTACATATACATAGACTGTATACAGTCTATGTATATGCACATATATTCGCATGTTCAGATTGTTCATTACAATTCTGCAAAAATATTTTACAGTATAAAAATAATATAAAAATAAATTATAAATCATATAACAAATAAAATGTAAGGAAAAGAAAAGATGAATAAAAACAAAATAAAAAAACATTCGGGGTCTGTTAAACTATTGGAATACATTTAAAATGTATAAACAATTTAATAGTTTTTGCCGATTTCAAATTTTTGAGTTTTAAGTTTTCAATCATGGTCAAATATGTTTTAAAGGTCCCTTATCGTGAAAAGTGAGATTTTCATGTCTTTTATATTATAGAACAGGTTTAAGTGTTAAATAAATACGGTTAAACTATCAAAACGCTCAATATACGGAGAAATACACACAGCCCGTATTCAGAAATTGAAATATTGCATATTTGTGACATCACAAATGGACAGAAATCCTAACGGCTTGTTTCAAACGCACAATTTCTGAATACGGGCTGTGTATATTTCTCCATATATTGAGCGTTTTGATACTTTAACAGTATTTATTTAGCACTTAAACCTGTTTTATAATATAAAAGACATGAAAATCTCACTTTTTACAATATGGGACCTTTAAAAAGTTGCACAAATGATGCCTTTTTTTTCCAGCATTCACACTGCTATAAATATGCTACTCCTGCGGGATACTCTTAGAACACAGTGGTGAGTGTAAATTATACTACTGTGTCATATTAGTCAAGTTTATCTGCTATAGCAGTGGTTCTCAACCTTTTTCATGTCAAGGACCTTACATTGATATACATTAGGTCACGGACCCCCATTTGATAAGATTTCGCTTCAGGGACCTCCATCTGAAAAGATTTGTGTTGTTAGATATGATAAAGACCTGAATACTATACTCAACTACAGTGGAGGAGAGAACCATGGAGAAGTGAAACCTATGATCATAATAGTCACTCTTATGACTCTTACTCACATTGGACTCACTTCTATGGTGAATTAAATAGTGAAAATAAATGATTCCCCATTTTCTGGGGGTTGAGAACTGCTCTCCTATAGCATCCTGTCCAATTCCTAATGATTCTATTGTTGCTGTAATATTTCTAAATCTCCTAAAATCTCTTGTTGGACTAGTATAATGTATTATTCCCCACAGCATATTGCAGTTCAGCAGTTCATATGTCAATGTTTTAATGAAGATGAGGACAAAGTCAGTGGGACAAAAATACCCTTTTGATTTCTACTGTAGCTGTTTGAGGAATCGGAGAAGAAGAAGGCCTAAGTGACAGAGGCAGAATAAAGCCACATTCCAGTCACGGTGTGTTTAAATCTGTCATTCAACAACTTTAGATACCTTGAGATTAACTGTACTGATGCTCTGATTGATTGGGAGCCTCTGTATCAGCGCCACCCAGTGTTCATTGGCCATGACCTGGTGTTGTGTCATCATTACTCCCTTTCTTCCAGAAGATGGTGCAGTTACTCTACTGAAGTTGTTATGAGTTATAAGACAGCCTGTGTGTCAAGGTGTAACTTTATTTATGTATTTTATTAAATAAAATGTGGCAGGTCTGGTGCATAAAGAATAACCATCTTACAATACGGGCCAGTCTGAAAACAATACCTTTCATGATATATTGATTCTTACAGTCATCTTAACTTCAATGTAAAGTTACAATTTAGTAGAAATATTGTGCACATTCATGATGTTTATGTTTAGGCCTCCTTTCTAAATCCCCCAAATGAGGGAACACTGTGACTGAGAACAAGACAATGACCAAAGTGATCCAAAGACATGCATACTAATGAACTACACTTTAAATTAATCAGTCAATCAATCAATCAATCAATCAATCAATCAATCAATCAACAACTGTATTTGTCCCCAGTGGGGCAATTGGTTATGCAGCAGTGGGATGCACAGATTTAGCACAGGGCACACAACTAGAACACTAAGACCAAAAAACAATAAATACACAGTAAAAATAATAATAAATTAAAAGATTAAAAAAAACAAAAACAATAAGTTAAACTACCTTTTCCTCCTTGAGTTTAGGAGGGAGATACAGGAGTGTTTGAATGTATTGGTTTTAGCTATAGTGGCTTTTGTAACTGTTTATCTGTGCTCTGTGTTGGACTGTCGACCTGTCTTGGTTGCAGTGCACAGATTGATCATTTTTCTAAGCACACATTAGACACAACATGTCATAGGCCTACTATGTGCTGTATTGTTTAAAAACCGAATTAAACTATGTAATAGAGCTGACAAATTGCTTTCCATCACGTTCCCAGGTATCTACATATCTGCGTAATTGGACCACACAGTGTCACAGTATGTGATTATAATTTATGACACTTTTACGCACAGTAATTACAATACTTTGCTACTGTTCCTTCACCTCTTCTCGTCTGCAGGTCAACACCGACGGGTCATCTTAACTTCAATGTAATAAAGTTTACAATTTAGTAGAAATATTGTGCACATTCATGAAGTTTTTTAATGTTTAGACCTCCCTTCTAAATCCCCCAAATGAGGGCAATACTGTGACTGAGTGCATGAGAACAATGACCAAAGTGATCCAAAGACATGCATACTGTGTGAACTAGACTTTAAATTAATCATATCAATCAATCAATCAATCAATCAATCAATCAATCAATCAATCAATCAATCAATCAACAACTGTATTTGTCCCCAGTGGGGCAATTGGTTATGCAGCAGTGGGATGCACACATTTAGCACACATAAAAAGAACACTAAAAATATAAAAATATATATAAATATAAATATAAAAAAATGACAACAGTAAGTTAATTGTACTTTTTCCCGCTAGAGTTTAGGAGGGAGATACAGGAGTGTTTGAATGTATATTGGTTTTAGCTATAGTGGCTTTTGTACCTGTGTTTATCTGTGCTCTGTGGTAATATAATAATAATAAGTTTATTTGTAGAGCAATTTTCAAGCACAAAGCACAAAGTGCTTTCCAAGGAAATTCACATCATAGACAACAGAATACACTGAAACATAAATAATTAAATAAAAAACAATAGAATGGGAAAATAAAGAAACAAGCATATACACATTCATACAGTTACATATGCACATATATGCACATCAGCACACAAGCATACAAAAAGGCATCATTTGTGGTAGATTGTCGACCTGTCTTGGTTGCAGTGCTTTTTTTTCTTAGCACACAGAAACAGAAACATTGGAAACAGCATTATTTATCATTATGTGCTGTATTGTTTAAACCCAAATTAAACTATGTAATAGAGCTGACAAATTGCTTTCCATCACGTTCCCAGGTATCTCCATATCTGCGTAATTGGACCACACAGTGTCACAGTATGTGATTATGACACTTTTACGCACAGTAATTACAATACTTTGCTACTGTTCCTTCACCTCTCCTCGTCTGCAGGTCAACACCGACAGGTCCTGGTGTGTGAACGCTGCGAGGCTCGTGTTTTTGTTGTTGTAAAGTGTGCAAGTGGTTTCATCCTGCTCTGCAGAGCTGCAGTGATCCTGGAGGTGGAGACTGTCCTCGGGGCTCCGCCTGTGTGTCAGAGTATCTCAGAGTATTTCAGAACAGAGGCCAGTATTTAGTCATTCTGCATGAAAGCTGCACACACACACACAGTTCTCTGCTCCAGTCCTCTCTTAACTTTTTGGACTATAGGAAGATATTTCTCTCTTGTTTCCGGCGGATCTGAGGACTTGGTTATTTTTTGTAGAAACCTGTGCGTCGTGACCAACCAGGATACTTTTACGCACAGTTCTTTAACGCGCACCAGGACAATGCCTCGGTCTTTCTTGGTCAAAAAGTACTTCGCGAGACAAAAGCCAAACTACAGTGAACTGGAATGTCAGAATGGTGAGTTGAGAATACTTTTTATTCTTTTATATGAATTATGAAAGCAAAAGTGTTCACACAAACGTAAATTAAAGCACCTGTTTTCTCAAGTGTAGTTGCTACTTTTTAAGTTAAATGTAGTTACATTTTGGGGGAAAAACTGTTTTGTGCTTTTTGAGTTTTGGTTCAACTACAAACCGGCTACTCCCTGTTCAAGTTGAGGCCCGTTAGATGCACTTTCTCCTCTTTTCTGCAACCAGACACACAGACAGAGCCCCATTCATGTTACAAGCCCTTGTGAATACGTGGGAGGAAACGGCCCATGAAAACTTCCCATGGCTCCAGCTTTATGCTCAGTCAATGCTGAGGAAAAACAAGACTGCTTCACTTAAGTGACACTATATGGTCATCTGGATCAGGTCTGCTTAGTGTCCCCAGAGTCACAACTAAACATGCAGAAGAAGCAGCATTCAGTTTTTATGCACCAAATATCTGTAAACAAGCTCCCAGAAACCTGCAGGACCGCTCCAACTCTGAGTTCTTTCAAATCAAAGCTTCAAACTTTCCTGTTTGCTGCTGCTGCCTTTTATTAAACCAGATAATGATCTTATACTGCACTAGAGCTTTTACTCTTGTGTGTTATATCCTAGCTTTTATTTTTAGCTTGTTTTTATTTTCTAATCTTTAACGTTTTTATAACTGTTTTAATTATGTCTTAATGTTCTTTTGCACTTTGTCGCAATGTTCTTGAATGTTTATGTAAAGCACTTTGAATTGCCCTGTTGCTGAAATGTGCTCTACAAATAAAGCTGCCTTGCCTTGACTGCCTATATGTGTAGTTGGTGAAAGGTTATGAGACACATTTCAAATGTGTTGTATAATTCAATCAAATATCATTGAACTTGTTGTCTGTGTGTTTGAACCATCCTCTCCCTTCTGTCTCAGACACGTTACTGGAGAGGTATCCTCTCGCTGAGCTCTCACCAGGAGACAACAACGCCTGCTTCACAACAGGTCTGGTGTGGGACCTGAGTGTGCTGCCCGCCCTCTACCTGCCCGCCTCCCAAACAGAGCCCTCTGCCACGCCGGGCCCCCTGGACCTCAGCTCTCCATCCAGCCTCAGCAGCAGCGCCAGCAGTTGTGGAGAGGAGGACGAAGGTGGACGCACCTCAGACCCCCCCAGCCCCGAACCTGTGCACACGTACGCCCCACGCCAGCGGATGAAATGCACCGGCGCCATTCCTCACATCAGTCCCCCCGAGGAAGAAGAGGAGGAGAGGAAGGCCCCCGTCACGGCTGCCAGGCCGGCCTTCCTCTGCAAACACTGCCCCAAAGAGTACACCAGCCTCGGGGCTCTGAAGATGCACATCCGCTCGCACACCCTGCCCTGCGTGTGCACCACCTGTGGAAAGGCTTTCTCCAGGCCATGGCTGCTGCGCGGCCACATCCGCACACACACAGGTAAGACTACGACACTACAACACACCTCCTTCCTCCATCTGCTAAATTTCCACTTTGATTCATGAGTGAAGAAATAGGTGTTACTGTAAAGCTTGTTGTCATTGTGAGTCAGCAGCTCACTTCTTCATAAGTTGTGCTGTGACGTGAGAGAGAGCAGGATATCCATGACAATCAGTTTGATGAGCTCAACACTTGATCAGCAGCAGACATGGATCACATAGTGGAAGCCCTCTGTAGACCCTGCGCTCATTGATCACTCATTGTGTTTAATGTCCCGGCAACAATGACTCGTCAGCTAATTATCTTATCACGGCTGCCGGGGAAGACGGCAGATTGGGGACACACGGTTGACAAAAGGTTTAAAGAATGCCTGAAGGCTCTCAGCGATCACTGAGCGCTTTGTACCTGCAGCAACTTGTTAGCGTGCTAATCTCATTTGGCTCTGATTGAATCATGCTAATTCAGTCAGGCTCTGACCCCACCAGGCCCACCGTGTGCTCCTTCATTATCCTGTGAGGTGTTAATGGATGGCTCTTGTGAGCTCAGAGACTTTTGTTGTTCTAGTTACGACCTGTGTTTCCTCCTTTTTCTCTGTCCAGGTGAGCGCCCGTTCTCCTGCCCCCACTGCAACCGGGCCTTCGCCGACCGCTCCAACCTGCGGGCTCACCTGCAGACCCACGCCGAGGTGAAGAAGTACCAGTGTAGCGTCTGCTCTCGCACCTTCAGCCGCATGTCGCTGCTGCAGAAACACAGCTCCTCTGGGTGCTGCTCCTCCACGGTGTGAGAGACAAGAGAGAGACAGTAGAGAACCCAGTCAGAGCTCGGGGACAGTGGAGGACTGAGGGTCTACACAAGCCCAGCTGGCCTGTTGACGACCTGCGAGGCCCCAAAGAGCATGAAATGGCCTTCTTCAAGAGACCTGGAGGGAATCAAGCCTCATTATGGATCTGACTTTACAAGCTGCTCTGTGAACAAAACATCTGACGAGCAGATTTCTTTCTTCCAATCTAGACTGAGGTTTTGAGGCCGGACCAAATCCGAACTGAGCAACGCCGACACTCACTTGATATCAGCCCCCTTTGTTGCTATTGTGCCCATTCCAAACACCAAATATGTAGTGAACTCATCGGGGTAAGAGGTGTTCTTTCCTGTCTCCGTCCTGGTGCCGGACAGCTCAGGATCATAGCCTAGACACAGCTGCTGAGAGGTAGGGGTGCGTGGGTGGAATAAATCTCTCAGCGTGCCTCAAAACACACACACACACACACACAGTCACACACACACAAAAGCAAATGCACACACAGCTGTCCCTGGTACTGCGGTGTAGATAGACGAGGTGCTAACAGGTGCTACAGCCATGACCTTCGCCGGCTGATAGCAGGTGACTTCCACTGCCCTTGGTTTGCTTAAGAAGAAAGAGGAAGCATGTCATCACAAAAGAATGGCATCAGTTAGTCTCTTTGTTCACCAGCGAGGATCATTTTAAGCCTCTATTTTGTCTACATCCAAAACCTTCTCTTTAATCTGATGGTTTTCAGAGATAGGAAAAAGCCATGCTGTCTGTTATTTTTACCAAAGAAGCTTCACTTTGCAATGTGGATAACAATGCAAAAAGCCATGCACTCAAGGTTACCACAGTGTTAATAATACCAGCCAAAGCCATATTTTGTTACTTAAATGTGCCTTGAAATTGTATTACTTTTGAAACCAAAAATGTGCCTTTTTTTTTTTTTTTTTACCTCAGTTAGTATTTGTGGATTTAAAATTGAATGCAGTATTAGTAGAAATTAGAGCCAAAGAGTTTGAAATGTAAAGAGGCTGGGACCAAAGATTTTTTTTAAGGTTTACACCATGGAGACATGGTTGACGAATATGTGATCAGAACCCTGTAAATGGACAGTACAAAGATGAATTTTTACCTTTCCTAAACATTTTACGGCAGTGTTTTATAGTGCAATGTGCAGATGATGATGTTATTTCAATTTTGTACCATGCTTGTGTGTTCACTCCTATTTCTTGTATGTTGTAACTGAGAAATTTCCATTCAATAAAGTAATTTATGTTTATTAAAACTTGCTCTGTCGTTCGCGTTAGTATTAAAAATCCACTTGTGCAGTTTTATCTCTTCTTTGGTACAAAGTGGAAACGGGCACAGTCGATATACGTTGGCTATAAAAGGTCTGTTTGATCATTAACTGTTCAGCATCTTGATATTGGGCGTGGAGCGTGAACTGTGTGGTGAAGCTGAACTGCAGATGTGCAGGTGAACACACTGTGTGATGGACGGGAACAACTGATTGCACCTGCTTCCAGTTTCCACCTGCCATCTACTTCTCACTGTCGCTGTGCAAACACTGCTGGATACGTGAATGTTGGGCGTGTGTTTGTACCGTTAAAAAGAGAACTTCTGTTTTCAATCAACCCCGACATGAATTCATACGTGCTCGCCACAGCTCTTAAAGTGACCTTAAGGCAGACTTCTAGTAAGCCATATCCAGTGTGTGTGTATATTTCTTTCCTCCTCAGGGAGAGTATAACATTCTCCTCTTCCTCCGCCTAGACGGTGAGTCAGAGTCTGCACAGACTGGAGCTGGAGGTTCCCATGGCTCCTCTGCTCTCAGTCAGTAAGTCAGGCCGCTAGTCAGCCAGTCAGTTAGCTGGTGTGCGTGGGCTAAGTCCCAGCACAGAGAGTGAGGTAAGCTGTTCCACGGCACAGTTCCTTATTTCCTACTGAGTCAGGCATATGTGCTCACAGCTTGCAGCCAGGACGACCACTGCAGCATGTAGCAGTGACTCACTGCGCACACTCAGTGCTTCGTACAGATTCCCAAACATCTGCGCCCGAACGCCAAACCAGGTCCAATGTGGAACTAATGTGAGAGTCCTTGATTGTGGTTCCTTTGGCTATTATGCTCTCATGCTTTTTACCCAGGATGCTCTCGGGATAAAAGGGGGCTATTAAAATCTCAGCTGTTGGAGGTTAGCTCAGGACTATTTTGATGATGTCAGCTGGTATGTCCTGAGGTGTGGGTGTTAGCTCTGCTAGCAAAGAAAACTGAAACAGGTCCCTCATTCAAACTTTACTTAATTCTCAAGTTTGCTTGTTGTTTGACTTTTTTCGGATGATTTTTATCTGTGTAGTTTCTCTCGTTGCCTCATTTTTTTAGGCTAAAATAATGAGGTGCTGCGTCTCCAGAATGGGTGAGCGGTTGGGCTGTGTATTGGCAAGAATCCGGCGATACAATACGTATCCTGATACAGGGGTAACGATTCAATATATTGAGATATATTGCGATACTGTAAGCAAGGTGATATATTGCGATTTTTATAAATGTAATTTTAGGAAAACTGAGACTCGTGGGTACTGATAGAACCCATTATCATTCACATATCTTGAGGTCAGAGGTCAAGAGACCCCTTTGAAAATGGCCATGCCAGTTTTTCCTTGCCAAAATGTAGCATAATTTGGAGTGTTATTTAGCCTCATTTGCAACAAGCTAGTATGACATGTACCGATGGATTCCTTAAGTTTTCTAGTTTCATATGACGTCAGTACCTAGCTTTAAATCTGAGCCTGCTAAAAGCTCTGAAAGCAAGAGATTTTTAAGAGGTTAATTAAAAATCTCTAGTGATACAGTGTTTTGGAGAATCTATACAGTATCACAAAACATAATATTGCGATACGCATGTTACAATATTTTCTTACACCTCTAGTGAGCAGCTTTTTAATGTGTTTAAATTTTGTATAATCTACAGATCAACATTTCGGCACATGTTGCCGTCTTCTATTTTTCCAGTCTTACGAGGTCACCGTTGCCACAGAAGCTGCACTGCCTCATTTAGCCAGTAAAAACTCAAAACATTTGCTGCATCACAAGTTACTGTACTTATTTCTGCCTTTTTATAGAGAAATGAAAACACAACACGCTCCCCTTCTCGCTCCTCGGGGAGAGTGGAGAGCCTGGATCTGAAATCTGAGAGCGTTTCCTGCTGTGTGCTTTACAGTGCCAGAGCACTCACTGTAATTTACCAAAAGTGGCTGCTATTTATGCCATAAAGCATGTGTTTAACATTCCTGAACCCCACTGTGTTTGTGTATTCCTCGCTCTCTCACTCGCTCGCTCGCTCTCTCCCACTCACTCTCTTGCCTGCCTCTACGACTGTGCTTCTATTTGTGTGTGTGTGTAGTGAGTGGAAACGGTCCCTACAGAGCAGCAGCAGCCCTTTCCCTCTTCACAGAAGGATCATCTCTCCCCCTCTGAGACAAGGCCGACAGGAAGTGGGAGTTTACATTGGCCTACTTTACCCAAAAAAGCAGCCTGGGTGGAGGAGCTGCAGAGCTCAAGTGCTGTTTCTGCTGCTGCTGCTGCCGCCGCCGCTGCTGCACTTTGCCACGACCAGCGCCATGTCCCATCCCCCCATCAGCTGTCCCACCCAGGCCTGCTGTTTTAAGCCAAGTTTTCGGGGTGGAGTTGGGTGGCCAGGAACTGTATGGCACGTTTCCACCGAGCAGTTCAGTTCAGTTCGTTACACATGAGAACGGTTATTTTTACGTTTCCATTTGCAAAAGTTGTGGATGGTACCAATGGAACCACTCCATACGTGGTACCACATCGGTCGAGGTTCCAAGCGAGCTGAGCCGATACTAGAAGGTGGAGTTGAAACACTGCAGGCCACTGATTGGTCAGAGAGAATCAGCAGCACAAACCTGCATGTTTAAATAGCCAAGCTACAATCAATAGCGAGGCGAAGTCCCGCCCCTTCCGGTGGACCCCATGGGACCTTATTTCGGAAAAAATATGTACAGTAGTCAACAGCGAGAGACAAATATGTTTTTGATTCCGTTTGAATTGCGCCATGAATCACACATATGATGTTTAATTTAAAAGATAATTTTGCAAGTCAAGAAAGTTGCAGTTTGTCGTAGTATCATTTAGTTTTGTGTGAAACTGCTCAGTGAACTACATCTCTCGTCTCGCACAGTATACGTCACCAACACTAGCTAGCTAGGTAACTTAGCTATGACCACGCACAAAAGAAACCTTATCTTACCTGATGTCTTTTATCCAGCGGCTCCTGGTCTTTTTATCAACCGGGAAGCAAATCAACGAGCGAGATCCGTTGCTGGTGTGAGTTCATCCCAGTACGAAACACACAGGCATCGTAGCTTCAGTGGGAGAGACGTCACTTTTGGGTGTGTCGTTTTTCTAATTATGTATTTACACAGTCTGATACTTCAACAGTTTTACAACAAACTGAGACTTTCTTGACTTGAAAAATTATGATTTAAATTGACAAACATCATATGTGTGATTCATGGTGCGATTCAAATGGGATCAAAAAATATTCATCTCTCTCCGTTGACTACCGTTCATAATTTTTCCGACATAAGGTCCCATGGTGGTGCACCGGAAGGGGCGGGGCTTCGCCTCTCTATAGCGACCACAAATATTCAGACCCAGATTTTAAAAAATGGCAGCTCGCAAAACTACACCGTACACTACAAGACGTTTGTCCCGTTGAAGATGACATCATGGCAGTTTAATGCGCCTCCGCTACGCCGATCAGCTGAGAATCCCGCCTACACGGAGGGGGTACTATCTGCCTAGGACCGGCTTGAGGCATAGGCTGCTATATAGGCGGCCGCCTAGGGCGCCACCTTCTGGGGGGTGCTGGTTGCGCTCTAAAAAAATACAATTTATAAAATAAAAATAAATTTAAAAAATGCTGGTGGGCGCCCTTCCTCATTTTCTGCATTGAGGTAACAAATGAACAAATAAATAAATAAAGAAAAACACTCTTCACCCGTGTAACTCTCGTTGTAGTGAAACTGACTAAACACTTTCATGCCAACAATATCAGGGACCAATTGATTATTTATATTATAATGAATACAGTTATTTATGAAAATAAAAACCTTAATTTTTGTATTGAAAACCATTGTGATGTCTGATGTGTTGTGGTTTATGGGGTTATGGTTCTGGGGGGGTTGAACCCTAACCCGAGAGCAACACCAAATTTCGCCTATGGCACCAAAACGGCTAGAGCCGGCTCTGCTATCTGCAGTGGAAACACAGCATAGAGAAAAGGACCTGGTGCCAAACGTGAGTCGCATCGAGCAGAGCAGAGCCATACCATGCAGTAGAAACACGGGTATAGAGTGGCCTTGGGTGCAGCAGCAGCAGTCAGGGCTCATGGCCTGGGAGACAGGAAAGAGCTGTCAGCATCCCATAAACAGGACTCATCCTGCACTCATGACACACAAGACCTGGAGAAAACTCTCCCAGGAAAAACCTTCAAAACACTTTAACGCCAGACTGCGGTTCAGCATTGTGCTCGTCAATGACCTGGTCAAGATGAACCACAACATTGACACTGAATATGCGTAGCCCACTTTCACACTTGTGACTATCACCTGAGAGCCATTTCACTGACACGTTACAGTCACTTGATAACAAGCTGATTATCAGCAGCAGACCATCCAAATAAAGTGTGACCGCATCGTCACGTTACTCGTGTGTAAAATATAACCTCAAGAGTGGGCCGTCTGGGGGGAATGGAAGCAGAGCCATCCTCATGCTTCATGATCAAGAATAGAAAGACTTGATAGCATTGAAGCTATCATTCTATCCTCAGCTGTACTCCCCAAGCACCTCTCACCTCATGTATTACTTCCTTGGCCTCCTCCACCAAGATTAGCACCTCTCAGTGTCTGTCACCTTGCTCGAGAGCACTTCATTACTCTCTAGTGTTTTGGTGTGAACTTTCCCTCGTGTCTAAGTTTGGTGGGAGTTTTTTGTCCCTGGAAGATCTTCAGCAGTGTCTTCTCTCTCTCTCAACAGTTCTGATGTAAATGTGAGAATGCAGAGCTAATTCCTCTCCGCTGAGCTGCAAACAGGCCCGAGACACAACCGCTGCATCTGGTAAATAAGAAGGCCAACAGCGGTAACACCACAAGTATGCTTAATGATGGATTTGATCAGGCTGTGGAGTTGCCCCAAGGCTGGGATGGAGAAGTGGTTGGGTGGGTTAGGGGATGGGGGTAGGGGGTGCATATTAAAGAGTAATGAATCACACACTCAGTCACAGGGTCGCCGGCTATGAATGTGCTCTCTGTTGGTTTTCCTGGAGCCTGGAGTTTACTAACTGATGACGCAGGCTGGACTTGATCAGAGACATGTGTTGCTGCGGACTCGATGCCAGTGAGAAGCATAGCGAGCGAGAGGAGAAGGGAGGGCGGGGGGTGGATGGCGCCTGAGCGCTCTGCTTTTCCTCTGTGTGTCCTTCTGGGCATTGCCTCACACTGGGGCTGGTGCGATTGGAGAGGAGAAGGAGGGAGAAAATAAATCCAACTTCTACCCTGGGACAGGAAACAAGAGATTCTCAGAGTATCCTGACCCAGCTTTCTTAACTATCTTTACTCCCAAATTCTTGTGTGGCATTTCAGCAGGCCGAGGAGCAGCACGTCTGCTTAACACAAAAGCAACCAAAACACATTGTCTTCTGACCTTAACAGAATGAAATATAAAAACAATCATAAATCTAATGCAACTCTTTTTAACCAAACAAGACACAGTCCATAGCCATGCTAGCAGCTCTGTGAGGCTGTACTTACAGTAGGCACTGTGGTGCTTTGAGCTAAATGCTAAGCATGATAACATACTCACTCTAGTTTTGGGATTTGGGAAAGAGTTGTTCATGTTTACTAATATTTTTTGGACTTAGACCATAGGAATAACATCTATGAATTTTGAAAATGGGCATAGTTCCCCTTTAAAATAAGTAGCCTGCGTAAACTAGTAAAAACATAAAAAAAATGTACGGAAACAATGTACCATAACTACGGAAAACACGTCACAAACGCCACTAACGTCGCTAAAAACACGTCACAAACATCACTAAAAACACGTCACTAAAAACACGTCAGAAAACGTCACTAAAACCCAACACTTACGTCACTAAAAACACGTCACTGACGTCACTAAAAAACACGTCACAAACGTCACTAAAAAACACGTCACAAACGTCACTAAAAAACACGTCACAAACGTCACTAAAAAGACGTCACAAACGTCACTAAAAACCACATCACAAATGTCACTAAAAATCACGTCATAAACTTCACTAAAAACACGTCACAAATGTCACTAAAGTAACTTACAAAACAAAACACCGTTCTCAAACATCGGTCTCCTGGTCCTGTGTTTGTTGGACCCATCCAGCTCCCGTCCCGCCCGCCGTAAGCAGTCTTTCTCACTTTTTATACTACGTCAAAACGTCTGAGCGTAGCATATTCACGCAAATGATTTACATTGCACTGCGTTACATTGTCAGTACAGACTACGAGGCGCACAAATGACACACCAAAAACAAGAATGGCGTTCTTATTGCATGCTTTTTGTCTTGCGCATTATCGTGTCATTCATACGCCTTTTTCGTGTGACCGGGCTACCTCCTCAGGATAAATTGCAATCGTTTGGTGATTCCTCAACTTTTCAGCTTGTCAACATTTTAATTTGTCCAGTGCTTTACTTTAAGACCAAAAACAAAGCAAAGCTAATGACATTCCCATCAGCCTCAGCTGTGCTTTGTGTTTTAGGGCAAACTAGCAAACACAATGTCTGTACAAAATTTAATGGCAATCCCTCCAATAGCTGTTGAGATATTTCAGTCTGGACTAAAGTGGTGGACCCACCCATACAGCTACAAACTAAACAGAGAAAGTCACTCCCACCTGTTAAAGCCCATACTTAAGACTCCTCTCCACCTGACAGAGGAGGAAATATCACCTGTAAACGCACCTGAGCATATTTTCCCAGACAAGGTGCAAAAGGACGTTGAGCTGTTGCCTGAGGCCTGTCAGAGCATTATGAAAGAGGTAACGCGGATTTGTGCCCACATGTCAGGACATGTCATGGTGCTAACAGTGTGTAAACATCATCAGGTGGTGTGCTGGGAAACATATCGTCTCCCCACTCGTTCCGTACGTTTCAAGGTTTTGATTTGTTGAAACTTAGAAAGCAGTGTGTGAAAAAGGAGAAGCACCTACTTGGGCATGCCGGATCATGTCATGACTAAATGTGTCGCACACGTGAAAATCACTGACAGGAAGAGAGGATTGCCAATTGAGTCATCATAGTGACTGTTGCATGTCATTTCCCATGAAAAGCCAGTTCACAGATTCTTAAAGCAACACCGGTACGAGAGACAGAGGTGTCGACTGCTTCCCATTTGTTGCAATGGGGATCAAAGAGAGGTAGAGTGCAGCAGGAACAGATGTAGAGCATCAAAACACCCCAGTAAACACCAACAATCTGCCTCATGTACACTCACACAGAGTACATATACAGCTGTCATGTTGTCACAGATCACCACGCATGCTGTCACACCGTCTCCAACACAGACGTAGGTGAACACACAGGCGTGCACACCACTGAGGAGTGCTCTTCTGTGTGGGAGGCCTATATGCAGCAGCTGGTTATGATGGAAAACACCCGACACTCCCACCGACACCCCCCCCCCCCCAACAGGCCGTCCCTGTCATTGTGACGCACCGGGGGCTGCTGCTGATTCCCCCAAAGCCTCCGAGGCTCCAGACCTGGGGGGCTGGGGGGGCAGAGCGGCCGATTCATCAGCGGTCCAGCTTTCAAACAACTCCAGAGAACCAGTTGATTCTGCACAGTTGGTTCCCAAACAATAGACACACACACTCAGGCGAAAATCTATGCACGCACACAGACACAGTCCTGCACATGTTGAAGCCATTATCCTGTTGCTTGTTAAGTCATTACTCTATAGCTTGTTATTTTCTCAAGCAAGAGAAAGCAATCTATCCACAAAGGAGTGCTGAGAGATTTGCCACCCGACTGAGCCTTGGGATATGGGAAGTTACCCTGAAATTTGAGGAATGTGGTGAGGTCTGAAACCTAAGGAACAGAGGAAAAAAAAATCATCTTTTGGAACAGTGAAGCTTCTTTCCCGGAGTCTCCAGGTTCGGAGCTGCAGCCAAAGACTGTATGAGATGTCCACGGGGAGGGAGTATTATAGACATTACTGATGACAGTGCAGAAAAAGATTCAGTCCACCAATGGGACGCGGAGGAACTGACATAGTCTGAGAGCTTTGACATATTCACGGTGGATCTCAGACATCTGGTTTCCATTTCCCTCCCCTCCCAAGACAGTGAGCGCTGGCAGCGGGGCCTTTCAATGAAATCGTCTATTCGACTTCCTGTGCTATCAGTTTAGCATAAGTGTGTGCAGGGTAACGCGATGCTCAACACTTATTAAAGTGAACTGCACTGCTTCTTTCCTCCAGTTTCCCTTCAGCTCCCCCCCTCCCCCAAGCCCTGACGCCACCCTCAGGGTTTATTAGCAGGAAAACACCCCATGAGCAGCCATTTTTCACAGCATCCTCTCCACTCTGCTTGCGAGCCAGCACACTCTCACCACACTGCTAATGAGTGACACATGCCCCCTAGCTCCGCCACTGACACCTTAGATCAAAGCCCTGGAAGAGAAGGGGGACTGGTTTAAACATTAAACCCCTCATAAGACCCCCTCGTCCCCCGTCCACCTCCTCTTTGACACCCATGCGATACGTCTGAGGGCGGCCAAATGGTGACGCACCTGTCCTTTCTACACTTAACACGATTGTGGCTGTCTCGTGCTTCCACTCACAGCACCAATGTCGGGGCGAAGCAATGTGTATTCCAGCTGTGTATGATAAGATATCAGATGACATGTTGCATGTCAATGTCAGTGAGACGTAGTCAAAACTATTCATCTGCACTAACGCCTGTAGGTGGACAGATTAAATGGAAACCTGATTGCAAAAGTCTGGATCAACACTGAATCTCTCTGCAGTCCTTTTCATTAAAGTGGCAGTAGGCAGAATATTTTTTGGCATAATTGGGCAAAAAATCCATAATAACCTTTCAGCATATTGTAATTCAAGTGTTCAAGTGACTTCTGCACCTCCTCATGGCTCTGTTTTCAGGCTTTAAATCAAACACAATCAATCGCAAACTAGGCAGCGCTGATCAAATAATAATCAATATTCTGTTTCTGTAATGCCTATTTCTTGCCTCAAATGTTTTCAGAAACATCTTGTAGTGAACTGTTTAGCTGTAAAATGAGAAAGTTTGTGACCCAGCAGCCATGTTGAGATCAGTTCAAGGCCTATGGAAAGGAGGCTGGGTCACGGGCGGACATGGGTCTTGGGGTATGGGGTATAACACATGCGCAGTGTAACTGAAGCTGCGGTCGTGCGT
>CAKAKR010056961.1:59535-78723 GCA_916700685.1 Adelosebastes latens | reverse complement strand
GTCTTGACTTTAGACTTGTCAGTCTTGACTTGGGTCTTGACTCGGAACATGCCTGTCTTGACTCGAGACTTAGTCAGTCTTGACTTGGAACTTGACTCTGGACTTGTCTGTCTTGACATGGGACTTGACTTGGGACTTGACTTTGGACTTACCTATCTTGACTTGGGACTTGACTCTGACTTGTCAGTCTTGACTTGGGACTTGACTTGGGACTTGCCTTTTTTGTCTTGGGACTTGACTTGGGACTTGTCTGTCTTGACTGGGGACTTATCAGTTTTGACTTGGGACTTGTCAGTCTTGACTTAGAACTTGACTCGGACTTGCCTGTCTTGACTTGGGTCTTGCCAGTCTTGACTTAGGACTTGTGAGTCTTGACTTGGGACTTGACTTGGGAGTCTTGACTTGGGACTTGACTTGGGACTTGCCTGTATTGACTTGGGACTTGACTTGGGAGTCTTGACTTGGGACTTGACTTGGGACTTGCCTGTATTGACTTGGGATTTGCCTGTTTTGCCGGTGGATTTACCAGTTTTGACTTGGGACTTGTCAGTCTTGACTTAGAACTTGCCTGTCTTGAATTGGGACTTGACTCAGGGCTTGTCAGTCGTGACTCATGACTTGACTCAGCACTCTAGACAATGACTTGGTCTCACCTCTGCCTTCGGGGACCTGAAGCACCTGCATCCTGACTTGGAATTTTCTTTTGAAGACTTGTGACTGGACACACACATTTGGAAACTGGGACTGAAGAAAAGAGACGTGTGAGAGGTTGAAGGAAAATGGTGGTAATCAGGTAGACACATGAAGAAAGTCTCAACCATACACACAGGTAGACATGCATGCACTCTGACACACAATGAGACACACACACACACACACCCAGGGCGGCTCAGTTCCCCTCAGGGTTAATGTGAAGTGTCTCCCTGTTTGACTTGACTTGTTGTGTTGAGTCATGCATTCTGCAGTCTAGAGTCAGCTGCTTGTGACAGACGCATCAGGAGAAGCTACAGTACACTGCCCATGATGTATGCTGCAAATTGTAAATATAGTTTCGTATTATTTCCCCTCCTAAGTGAGCTATCAGAGGGATGGCATGCTGGATATTTTGACAGACAGCAGCTTGTATCAGGGTAATGATGCTCTCTCAGTGCTCCTGCACTTGTCTATAGGCTGTTGGCTGTTGGTGTGCAGCAGTGGCTGTATAGGTAGTGGCAGTTTCTCACAAGTGTACCACTCTATATAACCCCTATGCAACCTAGATTCTTACAGCCAGTATTTGAAACATAATGCAGTAGCTTTGAGAGACAAGATATCAGTTAAGTAACTTATGTATCATCCATTTGGACACCTCCATGGGTATTTATTTTTGATAAATTGATAACTGTTTATTCTAAATATTGCCAGAAAATAAAGACAAATGTCCATCGCAACTACTGCTACTGCTAATAATGTAAGATCAAGAAAGAAATCCACACGTTTATTACAAGAACGTTAATATAAAGCGTTACCATCTTTAAAAAAGGTTAATATTAATTAGATTTATTAACCTTAAAAAGCATTGTTCTCGCTTTAGATCTGGTACCTGCAAAAAGCATTGTTAACTGTTAATAAGTGCATAGTTAACTGCTAATACATGCATAAAGCAACAAAAAGGTTAGTAAAGGTTTAACAATGATATAATAGGTAAATAAGTTAAACTCAATAAATGTGTTTGTAATTCTATTATAAACAATTATAAGAAACTCATAAGGCTTTTATTAACGTTCTTAAGCTATAAACTGTTAAAAGGTTTCTTATAAATGTCTTATAATCTAACAATAACTTGTTTATCATGCTAATAATAACACTTATGTAGTCGTATTGACACATTAATGTTAATAAGCATCTTGTAAGGACTTATAAGGGCCTTATTACCTATTAAAGAACGCTTATTACAAGACCCTTAAAGGTCCCATATTGTAAAAAGAGAGATTTCCATGTCTTTTATATTATAAAGCAGGTTTAAGTGATATATAAATACTGTGAAATTATTGAAACGTTCAAAATACGGAGAAATACGCACAGCCCATTTTCAGAAATTGTGCGTTTGAAACAAGCCGTCAGGATTTCTGTCCATTTGTGATGTCACAAATACACAATATTTAGACCATTATACGGTTTTAAACGTAAACATTCTTAATGTGTCAGAGTTTATTTGCGGTTGCAGTGTATGTAAATGACATCAGCTGACAGGAAGTAAACATGGACCCAAGCTGTTGCCTAGCAACGCAATTCCGTTGCAATGAGCTAAAACGGAGCGTTTCAGACAGAGGGTGAATACAGGTATATTCAGGCAGACAGTATGAGGAAAATAAAGTTGTTTTTTGAACATTACAGCATGTAAACATGTTCTAGTAGAAACACAAAATGCAAGTATGAACCTGACAATGAGCATAATATGGGACCTTTAATATAAAGCGTTACCTTGGGACAAGCTAGAACGTACCTCATGCCGTCTTTGGAGGAGCTCTATGAGCATGTAACATTATGTAGCCTACATTTGATCATTACATGGCAAACAGCTACCAAACTAACCCTGTTTGCTAGAAATTGTGTTTATATACTCCTAATTTCGTTTGCCAGTTACATTTAGTGGGAAGTGTGTAATTGCTGGCAGGATGATATTCAGTTGGAATGGTTTGGAGTGCCACACTCTTGTACTGCGAGGAAGTTGTGTGTGGGTGGCCGGGGGCGGATGGTGGGTGTGCAGAACGCAAGACGTTGACACCAGAGACTAGCGTTCACATCCTGAGTTCTGTGTGTGGTAAGGTTTTGGGCAACAAAATCACTCTGGTTTACGTTAGGGGAACATCGTGTTCTTGGCTGTGTCTTTTTCAATAATAAACCAGGCCACAATCTTTCCCGAAGATCTGTTTAAAATCTTTCTCTTAAACACATGAAATACCGGACATTTAAGTAGATGCATTCAGTGTCAACATGTTGCATAAAAATGACGGAGGAGATGTTTGTCAGTTGTCTGT
This sequence comes from Adelosebastes latens, assembly GCA_916700685.1. NCBI lineage: Eukaryota > Metazoa > Chordata > Actinopteri > Perciformes > Sebastidae > Adelosebastes > Adelosebastes latens. The sequence goes on along the minus strand of CAKAKR010056961.1, from coordinate 75,703 downwards.
CGCAGTGCACTGTTAAAGATGAACAGTGTACAATAAATGAAAAGAAATAACAGTAAAACAAAATCCGATGTCCCGTCAGTTCATTGTTTTTAAAGTGCGTGTGCAGACTCGGCGTAGGTGATTTCATCGTCAAATCATGTTCATATCGTGTGCTTTCATATCGTATATTATTCTATGTGGATTTGGTCCGATTAGATCAGTGATTATTAACAGGCTTCGATGCTAAGCTTTGACAGAAAGTTATGGACAGAACAGACCCACTAATGTCCTGCTCCTGACGCCGTCCACAGTTCTAACATGCTGATCGTCACAGTCCTGTTGTCCACAGGACATCACATGCATACAGTCTTTTCAAAATAAGCTTCCGTCGTCACAGGAAACAACTTGGTGAGGTTTAGGCGACAAAACTACTTGGTTAGGTTTAGGAAAAGATCGTGGTTTGGGTTAAAATTACTACGGAACTGGCGTACCTTAAGTACAGAAGTTACGTGACAAATGAGTCAATGTTTGGTTTCAAATAACTACGGAAGTGGATACGAACACCGGTCTTCCGGGCGAAAGTCCAGTGTTCACATTTTTTTATCTGTTCAAAATGTACCTTAAAGGGAGATTTGTCAAGTATTTAATGCTCTTATCAACATGGAAGTGGGTAAATATGCTTGCTTTATGCAAATGTATGTATATATTTATTATTTGAAATCAATTAACAACACAAAACAATGACAGATATTGTCCAGAAACCCTCACAGGTACTGCATTCAGCATAAAAAAATATGCTCAAATCATAACATGTCAAACTGCAGCCCAACAGGCAACAACAGCTGTCAGTGTGTCAGTGTGCTGACTTGACTATGACTTGCCCCCAAACTGCATGTGATTATCATAAAGTGGGCATATCTGTAAAGGGGAGACTCGTGGGTACCCATAGAACCCATTTTCATTCACATATCTTGAGGTCAGAGGTCAAGGGGACCCCTTTGAAAATGGCCACGCCGATTTGGAGTTTGGAGCGTTACCGATACCATTCCTTAGTTTTTTAGTTTCATATTCATCTAATTTCATAAATCTTAAATTGCGTTAAAGAAATTAGTGGCGTTACAACGCTTTAACTTTGACAGCCCAACCTCTGAATTTTAGCCCCCACAAGCATGTCCTATAAATAACTTTTCTAGGAGACAGGGTTTAAAAAAAGCAATTAACCTCGTACAAGATGCAACCTTGTATGGTCTTCATGCAAGAACTTGAATTTGTCATTTTTCATGTGCGTGCGCCGCGCTAGCTCCAATAAGTCAGTCAGAGACTTGTGGCTCTGCCATGTTAACAGATGGTCATCGACTTCCCAAACAGGCCGAACAGATCAACACTGTAGCCCAAGCCGCTCTGGCTGGGTCAGCCCCCACATGAATTCTCTCTATCATAACACTCCGTCATCACATCTCACCCCAAAACAGTCATCTTCTCAACTAGGAATACATGTTCATGGACAAAATAATGTGTACGCCGTCAAACACTGCAAACAGTTAGGTGTCTGTTAGTCATCTTCATATTTACCATATACGGCTGTATGCGTCGCTGTTGTGTTTGATACAAGCTGCCGTGATTTTCAAGACCCTTGAATTGAATCATCTTGGCAACAGATGTCACAACTTCCCCCCCACCCCCACTCTGCTGGTGGCCGTATGTCGCTTTGGAAACTCACATATGTAAGTGCTGATTGCCAGTGGTGCCATCCAAATATAGTAAGGCCACATCTTTTGTGCTAACTCATTTTCAAGTGCAGTGCATACTGCAGGGATTCGTACAGCTTTCGTTAAATCAGCCTCCCCCTCAGAGTCCACAACAGCTCTTCCCTGCTGTTTTTTTTCACTCATAGTTTCTGTGTGTTACCAAGCTAACTGCACACAGCAGCCAGTGACCGCAATGGAGGCACAACTTTAAACATGTCCTGTGGAGTTTTAGTTATAGATTCACCTTCACTGTTTCTCACCAGAACACATTGTGTGTATCCATGAGACCACATAAACCTGACGAATGCATTTCCTTCCCCAGAACACATTTGCAGAGCCATTTTTGTCATTTTTTGGGCCTTTGCTGGCACATTGCTACCTTACATGAAACCATCTGTAGGACTCGGCATCGCATCGCCCACGTGCAAGGGCGTCCTCGAAATACTAACAAAATGGGAACCCAGTCTTAAAAACATTGCTCCATAGCGCTACTGGTAGTCACAAACTCTACAAAGTACCTTTAACTCTGTGTTAAAAAACTCACCATATACTTTATGAGTAGTGTGACAAAGGAAGGAAGTGATGTCTTCCTTCCTACCAGCACTTACCTTCTGGAAAGTGGTGAAACTGCAAAAGCAATGTATTAACATAACAATCAAACAGCTCAAAGCTACCCTGTGGAGTTTTTGACCACTGGTAGCACCCAAGCAGCAACTTCTGGTGCTGAGAAAGTGCCAAAACCTGCAGTTCTTCGAATGGCCACTTGAGGCCGGCTCCAATAGCGAGTCAATTCCCATAGACACCCATGTTAAAATGTCCAACTTTACAGCAGAAATAAACACGACGGCCGGAGCCATGCCACTTTGAGCTTCACCACGGCTCTTCAGAAACCTACGGGTGACGTCACAGAGACGACGTCCATATTTTATACAGGTTATGGTAGCGCCAGTAGGCAATTTGTTATTTTTTTAACAGGGGTTGGTCCCGGTTTGTTAAGGATCTATGAGTCAGACAGACTAGACTAAAATATTCAATTAAACAACCCCTCTGCCCCATGCACTCTCTCTCTGCTACTACGGGATGGAGAGAGGGGATGGCAGGATAACAAGGTCCATGCATTTCAGTCATTTTGCTGACAAGGGATGGCATCTAAACTGACCCGTCAGATGGTTTGTTTCACAGAACCATCTGAGAAACTGTAATTGGGTACTGGTAGGAAAAGGCCAGGCACTTTCAAAAAATACTTGGCAGGTGATTGGATGAATTGTCAATCAAACTTGACCAATCGGACTCGGGAGAAGAGCGAATACATCTTTTCCGTAGAGAAAAGCCTTCATAGCCGTTCTTTGCTCTTCTTTCCATTAAAAAATACTCCCCAGTCCTGATGTAACTGATGCTAATGAAGCATCTACGCTAACCTCTTCAGGAGCCTCCATTGTTGTTTAGAATTAGGGATGCACCGACACCACTTTTTTTCAGACCGAGTACAAGTACAAGTGCTTACATTTGGGTACTCGCCGATACCGAGTACCGATACGAGTACTTCTCTGTACTCTGTACTTCCCGCATACGAGGCGGTGCGCCGTGACTGGCTCTAGGTCGTCTTGGAAAGGCTCGAGGCGAAGGTGGCTCGCGGCAGCCGCTTTACAGCGCTCCTCGCCCGGACCTCGCCACACCGTGGACAAAGGGCTCGCTGCGCCCTCTCTCCCCGCCGGGGAGGGACAGGGCCCCCTGCTCCCGGTGCGACTGTTGACCGGGGCGGACTGTCCTCAGTGCGCGCCAACAGCGTCGTGCCCCCAGGACGGGGCTCGGCCCACGTAAAAGGCTCCAGGGGTCTGCAGTGATGTCGGCAACCCACCCGACCCGTCTTGAAACACGGACCAAGGAGTCTAACGCACGCGCGAGTCAGAGGGTGCAAGCAAAGCCCTGTGGCGCAATGAAAGTGAGGGCCGGTGCGCGCCAGCTGAGGTGGGATCCCGACCCAGTGGGGTTGGGCACACCACCGGCCCGTCTCGCCCGCACCGTCGTGGAGCCGGAGCGTGAGGACTCGAAAGATGGTGACGAGAGGTTAACGTCACACTGCCGTAAAGTGGTATCGGTGCCGTTGTATCGGAGCCGAGTACATGAGCACAGTATTGGACCCGATACCGGTATCGGTGCATCCCTATTTAGAACAAACAGTCGCCTCTCTATATCGTCATACAGACACCTAAGCCACGCCCGTAGCTGCCAGTAGCTCCTCCCAGGACACTGATTGGTCCGCGCACTGGCTTGCCGGACACAAACACATTACTTGAAGCCTGACGAGATGGATTTACGTGTGATATGTGATCCCGCGATTATTGCATGATCTTGTGACATTGCGAGAATTCAGCAGCCGTGCAAGGTTGGACGGCATACCCCCCCTCAATTCGCGTACTGAGTAGCACTATGGAGTAATGTTTTTAAGAGCTGTGTTTCGTCTGTATCGTGCACTCGCTCAAGCACTTGAGGTGATGACGCCATGCACATTCCCGCCACTTGTTTTCACGCTATTCTGCGGATCAACAATTGGGTGGCAGTAACACGCCAAGAAACGTAGCACTGCTGCACAAGCGAAGGCAGGGAGGAGGACAGCAAGCTATTAAACATGGTTGTAAAAATGGCGCCATTTGAAATATTCAAAAAAATGGCTTTGCAAATGTTTTATGAGGAAATCCAACACATTTATTAGACCTCAAGGATGTACACGATGCGTACAGTTTATTACAAAAGCTACTAATTGACGTTCAACCTGAAAATGATCATATTTTTGATAGTGATGTTTTTTCGGAGATATCAGGACTTTTCCGTGAGATGTTTGCGTTATTTTGGATTCAGTTTCGGGGCCGTGGTAGAGTTAAGACGCAGCACAGTGAAATTTGGCTGACTTCAGTAAGGACAGCTTGATCTGTTGCCTGCTTTCAAAAAAATAAATAAAAATCTGTTTTACATTTTAACAAGCCTATTATGTAATACATTTACATGTAGCTTGCAGTAACGATTCATATTTATCTCTAAAACACTCTTTGCATGTGCTTTTCATTTCCTAATGCAAGTCACACATATATACATTGACTGAGTAATAAAAAAACTGACAGACTGTTTGAACTACAGCATGACAACATCTGCTCAAATAAAAACCTCAGTAGAATAGTCCAATCTTACATTTAGGATTGCAGACTTCACCGTAGGAAAAAAATATATTTTTGAAACTTTAATAATCCCAAATGCAGGTCAGATTTAACTTTGAGGTTTTCCAACCTTTTTGAACCTTTTTAATTCCACCAAAATATACGTAAATCTTATGCTAAACCGCCACGTAATGTAATTTATCTCAGGTCAGTAAGAAAATAGAATAGAGCTTTTAAACTTCTATAATTGTTTTGCAGAAAGCGAGCTTACAACTGTGCAGATAACGGAGTCAGCAATGTGGCTGTTGTGTTTCACCATGTAGATTCATAAATCCTCACCCACCTTGAGGTGGGTTAACAAATTCCTTTCATATGTCGCTCTGTTAATCTTTGCTGTCGCTACACGGCCAGCCGTCAACAACAACAACAACAATACGAGGATAATAGGATCATCTCCTCACACATCGTTTGCCCGAGCACCAAACACACACATCCAAAAAACAAAAAGTGCGAGTATATGCAAAGCAGCTTGACATTCCATGAATAGCTGTTCTTCATCTATTACCTCACACACACACACACACACACACACACACACACACACACACACACAAGCCAGCCGGTGCCAATCCCCTAGCTGTATCTGGGTCAGAGCTAACAGAGATGAATCTAACGGAAGTTTCACATTGCCCCCCTTTTCTTTTTTCTGTTCCTCTGTTGTAGAGATGTAATTAATAACACCGGTCCTTTAGGGAGAGGGCAAATATGAGAGGGAGAGGAGGGGGAAAATCTCAGAGGAGAGGGGGAACAGAGAAAGAGTGAGAGACAGTGGCAAAAATAAAGTCTCAAAGATGCAGGTGTAAAAGTTTGATGCCACAAGGTGTAGGTAGCAGTGTTGATTGAAATGTTAAACGCGATGAATATTTTAGAACTTTTGGGGGTTAGTGGCGACTGGAAGCCATGTCGCTGCAACCGCTCAGGGGTGTGCCGCTGGGTGGGTGTCAAGGTTTCCTGATACGTATCGGTATCAGCCCAACTCGACCACATGATGTGTTAATGTTATCCAGTAAGCTAGCTACTGAAGCAAATTTGCCTCACGGAGACATTGAATATATTAGTTCATCCATAAATCTGGAGGCATGAATGGCTGACGATGATGGATATGTACTGACAACAGAAACTGATGGATGGTGTTGATATGTCTGAAAAAGGAAAATCGAACGTAATATAATGAATAATAAAGCTCATTAATTTCCACATTAATAATTGCTGTGAAAGAACATACCGTATATAGTTAGTTTGACCGAAAAGCTGCGAGTATTTTGCGGGAAGAAAAAACACTCGCCATGAATGTTTCATGTTGGAAACTTTCTCTATGAATATTTCATTTGCAGAAATGTCAAGGAGGGAACGGCACAGAGCAGAATGCTGTAGTGCTGCCCTGCTGCACTGAATGTAGTGATAAAAGAGATATGAGGTGGACTTTGAATTTTCTACTAAGCGGGGGAGTAGTTTTCCGTGCAGGGGTCCAAAACCCAAAACCTTTGTGTGAGTTTACATATGTGGTATATCCAAGGACAGGCCTTTAGTACAAATGCTGAAGTAGCAGATTAAATCAGGCTGGACATGACACACAATCCAATTGTTGAATATAGACGTATCCGGGGAAATGCTGGAAGTCGCCATTGCCGCGGTAGTATCTCTCAACAATACGCACATGTAACATTACTTTTGACAACGATGACTAGGAGTTTGGCAAGAACCTGAGCATTTCTCAGTTGCCTGGCGTTAGCCTAACATTGTGAAACAAGTAACGTCGGCTAAGTTAACACCGCTTAGCTAGCGTAGCTAACGTTAGTGGGCTAAAGACACTGTCTAGGGGCTGCGGTGGTCCCAGAGAATAAATGAACTCCATCAACTAACAGGAATTATTGGGAAATATAATGTCAGTTACTCTAATAAGGGCAACCTAATGACCACAAAGTAAACATCATTAATCGGTCTGCATCACAAACAGAACACGTACAAAGTGTCTGCTAACTATGTTAACTAATTCTCAACCGAATGCGTCGTGGTTGCTCGTAGTGACGTCAGCTGTTGAAAGCATGAACAGAACATGTAGGTGTCCTCGTAAAAGCCTTCAATTTGACTTTAATCCATTTTAAATACATAATCATCTGTATTTATTATCTACGCCGGCCATTTACGTAAGTTACTATGAGCAACCACGGACGCTTTCAGCTCAAAGTCACCAGTTAACACGGTTAGCAGACAGTAGAGTCACTGCGATTTTCCACCGCAGCAATGGCGGCGCCGCTAGATCGCGGAACACACAAAGTGGTCACCGGGTATAGTATTAGTTTAGGCATCACAACTGATCAGACCAAGTTAGACATTGTCTGTTCTGGTCCTGGCCAGTTGCTGTTGAAAATTAGATGATAAAATCTAAGAAATGTGTTGATTTGTTAGATTGTTACGACTGTCGCTGACTGATCGTCACCTAGTCAAGTAGCATATAATGCTGTCGTATAACAAGACTTAAGGCCTTTTTGCTAACATTTATGCTAACATTATGCTAATTAACACAAAAGACAAAGTGCAATTGAGGCTGATGGGAATTTCGTTAGTTTGGTCATAAACCAAATTATTGGACAAATGGTGGCAGTAGATGAGAAGTTAAGGGTGAAGTATTGCACTTTATCCTTAGGGGAACATTGATGTTGTTACCAATTTGCATATCAATCAATCCAATAGTTGTTGAGATATACTCATGGTGGTGCTGGAGGAAAAGTCAGGGGATCACCAAAGTCACAAACAAGGCTAGGCTTCATCCTTCGGAGACTATGAATGTCTGTAAAAAAAAATATTGGCAATACATCTGATAGTTGTTGAGATATTTCAGTCTGGACCAAAGTGGTGGACCAACAGACCAACCATCAGACCAACATTATCATCCCTAGAGCTGTGCCTCTCACATAGCAAAGATTGGCCAGCAAGCTACCGATAAAGCAGTGTGGTGTGCCGTGTGTGAGAAATTATTAATCCAGTACAGCAGCTTTGTGCACAGCCACAGCTCACCTTATAGCTCTCTGTAGGGTTACCTTTTCTTGTTTCCCACTATCTCATTTCTGTTTCTTTGCCTTTTCCAAGCAATTTTCCACATATGTGAGACACAAAAAAGACAAATCTGTTTTTGATGGATGTCCGGTTCTGCCTTGCTACAGGAATTTGTGAGAATTTGAATTTCATAGTCTAAATGATGTCCAGTGTGTTGACCTCTGTATTTACTTAGTCATTCAACATATGCTCCTTTCTTTCAAGGCTAAACAATGGTTGTGTCTAGAAGGTAACCCACAAGTTGCGAAACTCTTGCAAAGTGGTTCAAGTTAGACATTGACCTTGAATGTTCAAGGTTAGGCATTGACCTTGAATGTTTAAGTTTAGGCATTGACCTCGAATAGTTAAGGTTAGACGTTGACCTTGAATGGTTAAGGTTAGGCATTGACCTCGAACGTTTGAGGTTAGGCATTGACCTTGAAAGGTTTAGATTAGGCATTGACCTTGAATGTTCAAGGTTAGGCATTGACCTTGAATGGTTAAGGTTAGACGTTGACCTTGAATAGTTAATGTTAGGCATTGACCTTGAATGGTTAAGGTTAGACGTTGACCTTGAATAGTTAAGGTTAGGCATTGACCTTGAATAGTTAAGGTTAGGCATTGACCTTGAATAGTTAAGGTAAGGCATTGACCTCAAATGGCTAAGGTTAGGTCTTGACCTCGAATAGTTAAGGTTAGACATTGACCTTGAATGGTTAAGGTTAGACATTGACCTTGAATGGTTAAGGCTAGACGTTGACCTCGAACGGTTAAGGTTAGACATTGACCTTGAATGTTTAAGGTTAGGCATTGACCTCGAAAGGTTTAGGTTAGGCATTGACCTTGAATAGTTAATGTTAGGCATTGAGCTTGAATGGGTAAGGTTAGGATAGATAGCAGTGAGTCTCACAAGTGTTTTTGTAAGTTTTTGTGGGTTACCTTCCAGACAAGACCCTAAACAATCAGTACATGTTGGCGGAATAGTCATCATGTGTTGGGTGTCTAGGTTTCAATAATCTTAAAATCTGTTCCCAGGTTTACTGCTAGACTAGGAGGGGTATATTTGACAGTGAAATAAACAACATGATTTATTATCTTTGAATGAGTTTTATATTGTTTTAACAGATAATCATTCATGAAGGTGTAGAACAGGTCCAAATCCAAAGCCGGGCACTTGAAAGTTAAAAAGCCTTTAAACAAGGAAGGCTAAGACATTAAAACCATCCATCTTTCTAGGACTTCTTCTTTCCTGGTGTGTGTAGTCACCAGGGACTGTGTTGATATTGTTGCACTGGATAAAAGCGTTGATTCCACGAAGGGAGAAAGGGTAAAACACTTTGTCATTATACTGTTAAAAAAAAGCTTCCCATCGGTCTGTACCTTGTCATCACTGTTATCCCTGTTGCTCCGCCCTCCACTCACGCCGTCCAATCGCTTGCCTTCACCATCCAGTCCCCCATTTCAATCGGTCCATCCTGCTCAAGTATGACTCAGAAAGAGGTGTGTCAGTCTACCATGTGAACCAGAACAATGTGTGTGTTGTGTGCGTTAAAGAGTGCAGACGTGCGTGTGTTATCATACCCTGTCATTTTGAATGATGTCACGTTTTCTTATTTCTTTGCCTGTTTTTTCTTCTGGACTCCTCAATTTGCTCTGCTGCTCCTCTCTGTTATTCTCCAGTTGAATTCATTTCTCTTTCTTTTTTTTTATAGTTTTTGTCTGTGTTCTCTTTGTCTCTCTTAATATTTAAGCAGGGCAGCAGAGCATTCGGGAATTCCACTTAAATCCTTTTTGATTGTTTTACAGCAACTGTTTTTGTTGACAATTGTTTGTTTTTTTTAGACTCAGTGTTTGCTGGATTTAAAAAAATTGGACATCCAGTCCTTGACATTGACACGTTTTTTTCCTGGCAGACACTGAGTCTCAAGGTTTACTACTGAGCCATTTACCATGAAGGACAGGGGCATAAAAGCAGCCGCCGCATCCAACCAAACTACCGCCCTCAGAAATGTGAAAATATAAATGTTTCTTGCCGACATTTTTAATCATTTCCAGCCAGATAATTTACCTTGAAAGTGCACTGTTGCTGCTTTTACAGCCCATGTCCTGCTCTTTCTTTCACAGCCATTCTTTTTTATCATCTGGGTTCCAAACTTTAAACATCTCATCTCATTCCCTTCAGTCATACCGATCCACTCTCCTTACGCTGATATTCCAATTATCCATAAATCTCTGATGGAACTACCAAACCCAAAGAGCCTTCGGAGACACTCAGAGGGGATCCAGCTAAGCAGAAACCATTGCACCGATGAATCAAAGTCATAGCCGTGTCTCGCGTTGCTTTGAGATTCATGGTCAGGCCTCCTTTTCATCGGAGTAGCCGGCAAAACATCTTTTCCACTTCACGACCTACTGTAGACACCCCTCACTTGATCACCACATTCTGGACAGCTGTAGTTCCACTGGTGTTCCAGACCCATTCTCTACACATTCAATCCAACCCAACCCAACCTGCGCTCACCCGCACGGTCACAGTATACCCATAGTGCTGTGCCGTGCCCTTCCTACTCATCGGTCCCACAACCGAGGACCCTTGCTGTGTCTGTATTTCCCAACAAAGACCGCCTCGGAAATGTATGGAATTATGTTTTTGAGGGTGGCCGCGTCCAAAAGCAACTCCCAGGCCGAATCTCCAGCTCTCAAAGGGGACATATCATGAAAAACTCACTTTTTCAGTGCTCATGCTCATACATTTAGGTATCTGGAGTGCCTACCAACCCTACAAACTGTGAACAAGAATGCACAAGACAAACCCAGTCAGTTTTTTTGTGGGTTGCCTACATCAGAAAATATTTTTTTCTCGCAAGCCAATCAGAGCAGACTGGGCTTCTTAAGGCCCAGACACACCAACCTGACATGAAAGACTAGTTGGGTCGCCTCACGTCGCCTTCATCTTTGCCAAAAAGTTGCTCTCAAACACACCACAAAGACCTCACCCGGTGGCCAACAACCACGTACGTTCTGCTTCTGCGTGAGTTGAAATAACTCTCCATACCAGCAGGTCGCGGTAGTCCGTATTCGTCATTAAAAAAGGGGAAACCAGAAGACCGAGGACGCGGATGTACAAGCCGTTGTTATGATACGTACATGAAATAAAGCGGCGTTTGCCGACCATTTTCACACCGCTCTCACTCACCGCTTAGCTTCATTCCTGATGGCCATGTCGTTGTGAAAACATCCATGTGTTGGAATGATCAGATGAGGTGAAGATTAAAAATGAGAAGAGCCTTCTGTGTTTTTCCTCTTGACTTTACTTGTCGGCTTGCTTTCCTCACTTTCCGTTTCTCTTCTCGTGCACTGATTCGTTTTAGCTGAACAGCCAATCAGAGTGATTTCTCTCACCGACGGGCTCCGCCGCCGATTCAACATGTTGAATCAGGCGAAAAAAACTCAGACACGGGCAGACTAGAGCCGCGATGCGGGACACGCCGTAAAAACTGGGCCAATGGACGCTCACCGACGACCCCAAACTGTTCAACCTTCGACCGTCGTCTCGCTGTGTCAGGGCCTTTTAAAGAAGTACTAAAATGGAGCGTTTCAGACAGAGGGTGAATACAGGTATATTCAGACTGACAGTATGAGAAAAAATAAGGTGTTTTTTGAACATTAAATACATGTTCTAGTAGCAAAACCAAATACAACTATTAACCTGAAAATGAGCATGATATGTCCCCTTTAACATCCTCCCCCCCAAAGGTGAGTTGTGATTAGGCGTCCACGAAGGGAAAGGTGAGTACACTGGAAAGCAAAAAAGAGGAATAAGGCTCTTGGGGTTGTTTTTGGACAGGGAATTATTTACGTCTTTTGCTTTTTCTAACAAAGTCCTTTTACTTCTTCTTGTCTGTTGGACCTCAGGCAGATTCTCAGCGGGGGTTTTTAGATCTCCTTACAGTCAGTCAATTAAACCTAAAAACCAAATGTCCACAGGATCCAGCTGCTTTTGCATTCCAGTTGCGGCTGCGGTTCAGCCACGGCTCCGTCGCTGTTTCTGTGTCCACAGGAAACATTTCAGAAGCGGAGCGTCTGTTCTTCATCAGTCACATTTCTAATATAGTTTAAATTTTTTTTTGTGTTGTACAATATATTTTTGCAGCTCATTTAGCGGTGGTAACAGATGCTTTGTGGCTGTACTTTACTCAGTTTAATTATCGGACTACCCCACGCCTAGTGTATATAGAGTGGCCTACGTCAGTAAATGCATTTTTCTCTTAATTTTGGCCCTCCGTCCTTCCACGCATCAGAGATGAAAACTTCTTTGACAAAAATAAACCCGTAAAAATATAAGTGAAAAAAAAAAAGAGCCGAGAGAGACCCTCCGGTCAACGCCGGTTAGAATGGCAGCGGATCATCTTTGGCGACAACAACAACAGAGCTGCGACGTAGCAAGATCCTGTGGATATCGACCATAAAAGTGTAACAGAAGTATTTGTCGAGACCCAACATGGACAGCCGAGTTTGTTTTTGTGGGTCCCTTAAGAATGAGAAGACAAAATGTATTCTATTTGGGTCACAAAATAAAAAAAAAATACCTTCATTACTGATTCCATAAATTGTATATACTGCAGTTATAATGAGATCTAAATCCCCATGAGATGATTGTCCTGGACGGTCTGTTATCTGTACACAGAATGGGTGTGAAATATGAGGATGGAGATGCAGAGAGCAGGCATTGTGACCTGTACAAAGAGGCTTTGCACCCATCCTCCTTCCCTGTCAAAATGACGCCAGAGCTGAGAGAGGATGCTGCCACATCAGTGAAGGAGGGGAGAGAGGAATGAAGAGAACAGAAAGGGGAGCTAAATCATTTCTTCATTCCCCTGAATCTCTTTCACATCTGTTGCTACCTTACTCAAAAAAATCCGATGCCGGCATGGAGCAAGCATCAACTCCGTTCCTCATTAAGAGCAGCTCTGCTCTTTTCTCTGAGGAGGAGGAGAAAAGAGCAGCGGAAGCGAAGAACGGGAGAATTGGAGCAGCGGTGTAATTTGGCTTTCTAAACTTTCACCTTTTCTTCCCCTCGCTTCGTTTCCCTTCCCTCTCCTCTGGAGACTAGTTGAGCTTTAGCCAAAAGGTTTCTGTCTCTCTCTCGCCTTCCATTCCTTCGACTTTATTCCCTTACGTCTTGTTCGGTCTCGCCCTCTTTGCCCCGTCCATAATATTAAGGGCAATGCTTACTTACTTCCTGAAATTACTTTTTTAGGGAGGAAGTGAACCAACTCACTTGAGCTATCCCATACTATATTTTCTTGGCCCTGTATTTCTCTGTATGGGAACGTAGATGGGGAAGCAGATATACTATATGCTAGGAAGAGAAAAACGAACGAGGGGAGTATAGAGTAGGAGGTGAAACAAAAGGGATTGCTGTTGTGTGTGAGCGTGGCTCTCCGTGCACCTGCTAGACAGTAAGTAGAACAGAGCAAAAAAATAATCATCAAAGATGATGGAGGATCTCGTAAATAGGAACTCCCGGTGAATGAACAGAATTGTTGCTTCCCACAAGGGCTATACCCGACTGCCCCGATTCAAAGACCAGACTTACCCGAGACGCTTTAAACCTGCTTCATCACTGTCTTCTCGGTGGGGCCACACGGCGAAACGTCAAAAAGCATAGCCTCATTTTTAAAAAAAATGCAGCTGACAAGATGAGGAAGTGTCGCTGCAGACCCAATTCCAGGACCTGAGGTGCTGAAAAGCAAAGCAGGCGACTTGAGTATGTCATCCTGTTTTAGTGCATTTATTTGAAAAGCCAGACAAAGCACGCCAGAAGCCGTGTTATTGTTACTTTCTGGCACGCACATCTCCGTAGGAGTTCGGGAGCAGTCAGACTCCAACACCGGCTGCCCCGTGGTTCAGCCGGTACCGCCAGTATTCAGGTTCATCTCCCCTGTTGTCAATATCAATAATTACCAGCAGGCGCAAAATTAGCTTTCAGCAAAGATGACCCTGAACACAAATATAGAATAATTAACTTGAAGCTCAGCAGCAGTGCAGACCTCTGCCAAAACCTCGACAACTCTCCAAACTTGCAGTGCTCAATTCAGTCATTCATTTCAGACAGGTCTTTATTCTTATAGGTCCCATATTATAAAAAAGTGAGATTTTCATTATAAAGCAGGCTTAAGTCCTATATAAATACTGTGAAAGTATCGAAACGCTCAATCCACAGGGAAATACACACAGCCCGCATTCAGAAACTCTGCATTTGAAACAAGCTGTCACATTTCTGTCCATTTGTGATGTCACGAATATACAATATTTAGACCCTTTACGCAGATTTAAACGTAAACATTCTAAATGCGTCCCAGTTTATTCCTGGTTGCAGTGTATGTTAATGTCATCAACCGACAGGAAGTACACATGGACCCAAGCTGTTGCCTAGCAACGCAATTCTGTTGCAATTTCATCGCAATTCCGTCGAAATGCGCTACAACAGAGCGTTTAAGACAGAGGGTAAATACAGGCATATTCAAGCAGACAGTATGAGTAAAATAAAGGGTTTTGAACATTACAGCATGTAAAGCTGTTCTAGTAGAAACACAAAATACAAGTATGATCCTGAAAATGAGCATAATATGGGACCTTTAAGTAAAAAAGAAAGCACAAGAATACAAGTCCAAGATGCCAGCCTTTCCCAGCGAGTATTCTGCGCTGTCCATCGATAGTTAAGTGCGCACCTGATAGGGTTTATATCTCAAGAGATGCATTTCAATCCCAAAAGATGAAGATATATATTTAACATCAGGAATGGATGGGTATTCTGCTTACTCAGCTCTCCTGTCTTATTCCCTGATCTATTGTCGGGGAAGTTTCTCCGATACGATAGGGAAACCACTAGGCACACACATACATGCACACCCCGTGGGAATGGTTCCAGCCCAGCACAGCTGCAGCCCCAGCAGCACACCTGGGCTAATTGGGCTGAGAGGGAGAGCTCACAACACCCAAAGGACGTTTGCCTTTTTGAGTGTGCGTCGCTCCCTTTGCTGTGTGACCTAGAGCCTCTCCTTCACTGATGGAGTGATAAGGTGATAGATAGTGCAAGCTTCCTCTCTCTCTTCCTCATCCTAACTCCCTGCCCATCCATCCTCTCTGGATGGAGGAAAGAGGTGTGATGGATGAGTGTTGGGAAAAGTTTTTCTCCTCTGTTATCATCTTTTCCTGAGATGAGAGAAGTGAAAGAAATAAGGAGAGGCTGAATCACATGACGATCAGAGAGACAGAGGGAGAGATGGCCAAATCTCCTGACTGAAAATATCCTGACAGCAGCTTCCTCCACAGAGTCTCTCATGCACACACCCATTGAGCAATGCTGTTTATCTCCCATCGCACTCACTCAGGGGAGAGTTAATTTAAACAATTGTTGATCAGAGGAGAGCAGATTTGATTTGATTAGTCATGACTCCAGACTACAGGAGGGCTTGGCTAAAGTCTCTCTTTCCCTCTGTCCATTATCTGATCTGCCTTCCTTAATCTCTTCACATCTCTCTTTACATATCTCTTATTCTTAATGTGAGTCAACCATCTTGAGTGACAGGAGGGTGTTGTCGTGTTTCACTAACCACTTTCTTTTTTAAAGCAGCTTCCGCGGCTCCAGTCCTCAACACAGCAGGTCTACTGTACAGTGTCCCAGTATATTATCTCCTATCTCACTTTTTGAACGCCACCCCCCCTCCTCCTCCTACTCTTCCTCATTACCCCCCCCTGAACCCCTCCCCCCCCCACTACTTCCCACTTCCAACAGAAGCTCAGAGTAAGCCCTACTACTCCGATTACTCCCCCACTCGCCTGCTCATCCACAGGCTGTGCACCAGCCACTACCTGGACCTGTTCATCACCATCATCATAGGGCTCAACGTCATCACCATGTCCATGGAGCACGACCAGCAGTCCAAGGTCAGATCAGGGGGGGGGGGGGGGGGGGGGGGGGGGGGGGGGGGGGGGGGGGGGGGGGGGGGGGGGGGGGGGGGGGGGGGGGGGGGGGGGGGGGGGGGGGGGGGGGGGGGGGGGGGGGGGGGGGGGGGGGGGGGGGGGGGGGGGGGGGGGGGGGGGGGGGGGGGGGGGGGGGGGGGGGGGGGGGGGGGGGGGGGGGGGGGGGGGGGGGGGGGGGGGGGGGGGGGGGGGGGGGGGGGGGGG
>CAKAKR010056961.1:34753-59515 GCA_916700685.1 Adelosebastes latens | reverse complement strand
GGGGGGGGTCATGATGGGCTCTTTGTCTTCAACTGTTCATACCTGTGCTTGAATAATAATTGCAAATTTATCCTAGAGTTTGTCTTAAGCCTCGGACACACCAGGAATGTCAGGAGCGTGTGGCGGCTGCGTGGCATGGTGGCTGCGTGGTTCACGCGTCGGGTGTTCACACCAGCTGCGTTTCAGCTGCGTTTCAGCTGCGTGTCTGCTGCGTTTCTGCTGCTGCAGCTACTGCTGTCAGCCCTTTCTTTCTACATAGAGTTTGCCCTTTAATGGCCATTTAATTTCATTATAAATATCATTTATATTTATTTTAGACAGAGAAAGGTTAAGAAACGTGTGGTAATTTGTAAATAATCGTAATAATCCACAATTAAAACTCCGTACTATATTCATTCATGGAGCTCTCCAAGTAACTGCATGTTCTAGAACACTGTCCGGCACATATTTCAGAATAAAAGCCTCGGGTTAACAAATGAAGGAATTCTGTCCGCAGAAAAAACGCTTGAGGGCTTTTATTTCGAAATGAAAGCAGGAAGTGTTGATTTAAACCCCATACTTTATCAATTCATGGAGCTCTCCAAGTCACTGCATGTTCCACAGCACTGACTGCTCATATTTCAGAATAAAAGCATGGGTTAACAAATGAAGGAATGCTGTCCATAGAAAAAACGCTTGAGGGCTTTTATTTTGAAATGAAAGCAGGAAGTGTTGATTTAAAAATAAGTCTTTACTTTTTTTCATCTCCGTAACATATTCTACAGATAGACATCGAAACTGTAGTAATCTTGACGCGCGTCACACACGGGCAGTGTGCCTGCTCTAACCTGTTAACACGGACGCTGAAATAAAAAACAACAGGAAACGCAACAGCCACGCGCTCCTGACGTTCCTGGTGTGTCAGAGGCTTTATTGGTCACTCATTGCAATCTCATATTAGACTTTGTGACATCTACATTTGGTATGATAGATACAATACAGTTTGTCTGCACACTGCGTCTGTCTTACACCGACTGAAAAGTGAATTGATTCTATCCTGTGTTACAGTGCAGTTTTAGTGTCTGGTTCTAACTGTTTCAAAGGCATTTCCACCATGCCACAGATAAAATTCAGGAGAAAATACTTAATTCTGGTAAACATTTTAGATTTTTTTGGCATAAAAATTCTAAAGTTAAAAAATAGGCACAGAATATTTGCCGTCTGATAAATATCAGTATCTCCATTGTTCTTTAAAACTTAATGTCACAGGAATATTAGTTTTAATCTTCCTGGAACACCAGGTTTACGGTTTCACGGGACTTCAGATAGTGTCAGGTATACAAGCTGCGCCAATGGTAATAAAATGCCAATAATAATACAAATATAACCTTTCAAAATACCGTTTCTAGTTCTTTAAACAAAGCTGAGAAAGGGATCAGGTCAACAGAAAAAGAAATGAAAAAAATATAAGAATTGTAAAAGCCTACTAAGAAAAGGTCAAAACAAAAAAATATGAGATTATTACACAGTCATAATAGAGAGAAGGACATGTTAAAAGGGTTTAAAATAATGCTTCAAACTGCATAAATTTAAGGTAACCTGGGGTACCATAAATTCCGCCCATCTGGTACACCCAAAAGGTAATACAAATCATATGTATCCTAAGTATCCATACGGAGGTCTGCTATGGATACTTGTGGATTTATAGCCCATATTTTAATCGCCACTAGGAACTGTTCCAGCTGGGATTTGTCTTCCAGTCATATTTGAAATATATTTCTATCACTTCAACCTATTGTTGGCCACCTGCTCCGAACTTATCAGAACCCTGACGTGGAGGTAGAACAAGATAGCTAAGGGAGGTACGGGGAGATGGTATTTAGCAAAATGCCAAAAGAGGAAAAGAGACAAAGAGATACAGCATAAAGGAGAGAGGAACCAGGAGAAGAAGATTTAAGAAGAATACAGTGAGGGGCTATAGGGATTAGAGATTAGGAGGTAGTATGGCATGGTAGATGGAATGGGGTCGAGTGGGAGGTAGTAAGGGTTAAAGACATATGAAGTATTGAACAGGGGAATTGTCCTGGGGAAGAATAGAACTTTTGGTAGAATAAATGTTTTTTACAGAATATATGGTTGTTGAAAGTTTATAGGTACAATAGAAGGCTGTTGGGTAGAATATAAAGTGTTATGGTGCAATAGAAGGCTGTCGAGTAGAATAGAAAGTCTATAGGTACAATAGAAGGCTGTTGGGTTGAATAGAACGTCTATAGTTACAATAGACGGTTGTTGGGTAGCATAGAACGTCAATAGGTACAATAGGTTGTTGGGTAGGATAGAAAGTCTATTGGTACAATAAAAGGCTGTTGGATAGAATAGAAAGTCTATAGGTACAATAGAAGGCTGTTGGGTAGAATAGAATGTCTATAGGTACAATAGAAGGCTGTTGGGTAGAATAGAAAGTCTTTAGATACAATAGAAGGTTGTTGGGTTGAATAGAAAGTCTAGTTACAATAGAAGGTTGTTGGGTAGAATAGAAAGTCTATAGGTACAATAGAAGTTTGTTGGGTTGACTAGAAAGTCTATAGGTGCAATAGAAGGTTATTGGGTAGAATATTATAGGTACAATAGAGGGTTGTTAGGTAGAATAGAAGGAAGTCTATAGGTATAATAGAGGGTTGTGGGGTAGAATAGAAGGAAGTCTACAGGTACAATAGAGGGTTGTTCGGTAGAATAGAGGGAAATATTTAGGCACAATAGAGGGTTGTTCGGTAGAATAGGGGGCATTTAAGTCAGAGATGTCAAGGGATTGACCATTTTAAGCAAATGATTATACAGTGCAGTTAATAAACTGTTGTTTTGGTAGAATAGACTGTCTCCAGGTAGAACACAGGGTCTTTGTTTAGAATAAAGAATTGTGTTGTAGACTATGTTGTTGGGTAGAATAGAAAATAGTGGAGACATTGAAACTGGAACTAGCTGCCAGTCGATGAATTGCCACCAGTGAGGATTTAGTGAAATCCCCATCGACCACCAGTTTTTTCTCCCTGTCTCGCTGCTAAAGGTCAGTTTTTACATGCAGATGGGCACTGTGAATTCTCCCACAGGCAAAAAATGGACACTTTGATCCTAATGGCCTTTTCAGGGAGAATGAGGGGAGGGGACGGACGATGTGAGGGATCTATTAATGGAATGGCTAATTCTGGAGAAGGGGACAGAGTTTACAATCAGGACCTTGAAGACTGTAAATGCCGAAAAAAATTATATTTACATAGCAACTAGAATGGCACTCGGAGAGCGCAGACCTCCACCAAGATGCCCGAGTACGATTGCCCACCCCCCCTCTCCGTTCAGCTTGCGCCACCATCCATGTGTATTTTTTGTTTATGTTGAGATCAGCTGTACGTAGCGGAGCATCGTAAAACACTTCATTCAAACTGGACAGAAACAAAGTAAAACTCACCTAAACCGTCGTCGTTGCTCTTTCCAACAATCACCAAGTGTGCTTTGGTCCAACTCAACTGTAATTTCACCGAGTCTAATGTGAAACCCCCCCCTCCCCCGCTCTCTCTCTGTCTCTCTTTATGAAGGAAAGAGGCGGGATCATGCGTCATCAACGCATCAGCAGTTAGACTGTGCATGTGTTATACCCAGAGGTCTTAAAGGGACTGTTTGTAAGATTCAGAAATGCTTGTTAACAGCGACACCTGTGGCCGTTAAGTCAACGAAAGTCAGCGTCAGCGTAGCTGACCAGACGAAGGTCTCTCCATGAATCAATGCTGATCCTAGTGTTGGCTTTTCCTGTTTCAGCCTCCCGACTGCGGCCGGAGGGAGACACCGGCACCCGGTCGGAGACGATAACATTTCTCGCTGCGAAGCCCCGTCACTTCACAAGACACGGAAAACTTCTGTTGGTCTGGAGGAGCTGCAGCATTTATTTCTGCACAAACGTCCACTGTACATTCAATACATATTCTCAGAGCTACGAAGTCTTCTGCAGAATGTAGTGTGCGCGCATGCACGTGAGGTGGAGCGAGCTGAGTGAAGGCAAGCAGGCAGGCAGAGTACAGCAGAGACTCCGGTCCTGGAGACCAAAGCTACGGTCTCCCCCGCGTCCTCCCACCCCGGCCAACACTGTTTAACAGACGGGCTTCACTAGATACAACCAAGAGGTTTTGGTGCTTCCGTGTAGTTTTTTTTGGAGTCTGAGTCTGAACAGCGTAGCCACACGCGAGCGCGCATATGCGAGCGCGCATGGGACATGGACCTGGGTGATTTATACGTGTAAGAGGTTACAAACAGTCCCTTTAAAGGTCAAATATTATAAAAAAAATTAGATTTTCATGTTTTTTTATTATAAAGCAGGCTTAAGTCCTATATAAATACTGTGAAAGTATCGAAACTCTCATTCCACAGGGAAATACAAACAACCCGTATTCAGAAAAACTCTGCATTTGAAACAAGATGTCAGGATTTCTGCATATTCGTGATGTCACAAATATACAATATTTAGACCCTTGACACAATCTTAAACGTAAACATTCTAAATGTGTACCAGTTTATTCCTGGTTGCAGTGTATGTGAATGTCATCAGCTGACAGGACGTACACATGGACCCAAGCTGTTGCCTAGCAACGCAATTCTGTTGCAATTCCGTCAAAATGCGCTAAAACGGAGCGTTTCAGACAGAAGGTAAATACAGGCATATTCAGGCAGACAGTATGAGGAAAATAAAGTTTGTTTTAACATTACAGCATGTAAACGTGTTTTAGTCAAAACATAAAATACAAGAATATTTAATAATAATAAAGCATAATATGGGACCTTTTAATGTTCTGGCTGATTGAAATCCCTAAAAAAATTCCTGAATGCGGACCATGGTCTGGATCGCCACCAAAAAATTATTTTTTATTAAAATCCATCACGGACTTTTGGAGTAATCCTGCTAACAGACAAACAAACAAACCAACAAAGAAACCAACAAAGAAACCAACGCCGGTGAAAACATAACCTCCTTCCTAGGCCTTCGGGCCTTGGTGGAGGTAAAAATATCCACCATAGCAATCCATTTAGTATAACTGACTCACATTGAAAAATCATGTTCCTTTTAAAAAAGTGAAAAAAAATGCAATAGGATGAGATCATTTCATTGGTTTTCAGTGCAGTTTCAGCACATTTCATTAAATGAGGCAATGAAACCCACGGCTTGCTCTGCTAAGATAACAGAACATTTAATGCTAGGTTTACTGACTTGTTAAGATGGATACTTGTGCAGTATATTAATCTTAATATTTCTTTCTCCCTCTGGCATCTTCAGGAGTTGGAAAAGGCATTGAAGATCTGCAACTACGTCTTCACCCTCATCTTTGTTCTGGAGTCTGTCTTCAAGCTGGTGGCCTTCGGCTTCCGACGCTTCTTCAAGGACAAGTGAGTATTTAAATAACTGCCAGGCTCACCTTAAAAGTTGCATATTATAAAAAAGTGACATTTTAATGGCTTTTATATTATAAAGCAGGTTTATGTTCTATATAAATTGAAATAAATAATAAAATAAATAAATAAATGGAAAGTATCGAAACACTTAATCCACAGAGAAATTCACACAGCCCGTATTCAGAAACTGAGCTTTTGAAACAAGCCGTCAGGATTTCTGTCCATTTGTGATGTCATAAATCTACAATATTTAGACCATTTCAAAGTTTTAAATGTAAACATTCTAAATGTGTCCCAGTTTATTTCCCGTTGCAGTGTATGTGAATGACATCAACTGACAGGAAGTAAACATGGACCCAAGCTGTTGCCTAGCAACGCAATTCCATTGCAATTCCACTGAAATGTACTAAAACGGAGCGTTTCAGACAGAGGGTGAATACAGGTATATTCAAGCAGACAGTATGAGGAAAATAACGTTTTTTTTAAACATTAAAGTATGTAAACGTGTTCTAGTAGAAACCCAAAATACAAATATGAACCTGAAAATGAGCATGATATGTCTCCTTTAAGTGACGTAATGACCTTTGTCAAACAGCTTCAACCCAGATCAGACAGAAAATCCTGAAGAAACATTTGCCTCCCAGTTTAAGGGTTTTGACATTTTAGTGGACGTGATATTGTAACGGAGCGGTGGTTAAAGGTGCCGTTCTTTAACCTCTGAGTCATGTGGAAAATCTGAGGCAGCTTTTCGGAGAGCTTAAATGAACTTTTTCTGAGGTGCTCCAGTGGACGGTTCTCAGCGAGGCCTGTATGAATACAAACGGCCTCGTTAAACGCCCATAAAACACGCTGCCCTCAGATGATTTCATCGCTTTGAAATCCCTGGCCTCCCGCCGAAAACCGCACAATAACACACAAACACAATCACAACATATACAACCACACATCACACACGCGCGTGAATACACACACTAACACACCTCTGTGGAGGCGTCATGTTTTTTGGACCAGTGCTGACCACCAAGGGGCTCCATGATGTCCGTTCCCGTTGCCAGAGTAGAACATTATCCTTTTTTGCATTTGGCAGTGGTCCAGTTTGATATTACCACAATACACATACTGTTACAGTCACACACAGGTACACACAAACACAACATTTAGCCAAGACCCCCCAGGACTAATTTGAAAATGTCATTGGATTCTAAGCTGATTTTCTCGTGTTGATTCACACTTTGAGTATCTAAATGAGGATGTGAGCGATACACTACGGAGTAGACTCAAGAAACAATGGACATTGACAAACCTGAATAGTAAGACCACACACTAGGCTCGGGCAATATGACGAGATTATCGTTTAACACAATATTGGTTGGCAAGGATAATGGTCCTCACGTGTCCATGATAACAGAACGATATTCAGTTATGCAACTGAATTTTGCACTATATACAGTCTCTGTCTTTCTCTTTTTCTCTCGCTTTCTCTTCTGCTTCGCCACATTGTTGTAGCATAGCAAAAAAAGGAACAACACGCAGCATACGTCTGACGCTGTAGCCTATAGTACGTGATTACCCATGTAGCCCTAACTCCAGCAGGAAAAGAGAAGAAGAAAAAGAAATGAAATGCAGCTATTTGGCGATTCTTTGGTTTTTAAACCAGGGCTGTCAATCAATAAAAATATTTATTCGCGATTAATCACATGATTGTCCATAGTGAATCACGATTAATCACAAATTAATTCCAATTTATAGTCGTAGTCATAGTATTTATAGTACCTGGGAAAGAAAGAACCCTGCTGACTCCTGATCCGAGTTTACCACATCTGTCGTTATGATGTACTAAAATGAAATGATACCGTTGCTGCTTTTTTAATCTGCTTCATAACACTAAGTAAATACTCTGCACACTCTCAATGAATCCAATAAAATGTTCTCTCTAAATTTAAAGTTTATGTGATAAGTTAACTGTGTGTGTGTCAAACACTCACCCCTGTAGGCTTGAAAGGTTGTAAAAAGCTTGCTGTTCACACCTTCAAAGCACTGCAGCTGTCGGCGGCTCGGGTTCCTGTCAGTTACAGTATATTGAATTCTAGTGACAAGCTTTCACAGCAGAAGAAAAATTTCAAGATGTACATAAGAACTAATCAAACCAGCACTTCAGCACTTCTCCATTGTCCAACCATATGATTCGTATGTTTAAAGCAGTAATAGCTTCACCGAAATATAGCATAGATTAACGCATAGCTTCTGTTTGTTGCTCTGAATGAGTGACGAGACCGATGAAGGACTGTGGGGAAAATACATTTGTTAGCTGTCGTAAAGACAACATGAGAAGATTGATACCACTCTCACGTCTCTCCGGAAACAAGAACTTTAGAGCCAGTACACGGTTAGCTTAGCTTAGCTTAGCACACAGATTGGGAACGGGGGAAACAGCTAGCCTGGATCTGTACGAAGGTAACAAAACCTCCTATCAGCTCCTATCAAAGACACTAATTAACACATTATAGACGGGTTGCTGTGCAACGTCATCACAGAGATGCGTGCGGAGCTAGCGGGTCAGAAAGCACGGCATGTCTAGCAGAGCCAAGCTCCAAAGCAGAGTGACGAAGAGTTGTGAGCAGTTAACTGCACCAACCGCAGAAAAGGTGGACTGAAAATGTGTAATATTCCGAGGGGATCACATGTCTTTGCTAAAAAACAGAAGGAGATTATGGATCCAGGCCTGATGGGCAAAAGCGTTCTAGTCACACAGCGCTAGTAAAGCAGTGGGTGGTTATGATGGCGAGCTGTCAAAAAACTTAAAAGTGATGCAAGACTTCGTTACTGCTCTAAATTGCTGTAAAGTTACGCGACTACGGCGGGGGAAAAGCTCACTCCAGTATGCCGCAACTAGGGATGTACCGATACCAGTATCGGGTATCGGGTCCGATACTGTGCTAGTGTACTTGTACTCGCAAAACGGCTCCGATAAAACGGCACCGATGCCACTTTACGCTGGTGCGCCCGACCCCGCTGGGCCAGGATCCCACCTCAGACGGCGCACTGGCCCTCACTTTCATTGCGCCACGGTGTTTTGCTTGCACACTCTGACTCGCGCGTGCGTTAGATTCTTTGGTCCGTGTTTCAAGACGAGTCGGCTGGGTTGCCGACATCGCGGCAGACCATTGGCGACTTTTACATGGGCCGAGCCCTGATCTGGCGGCACGACGTGGTTGCATAGGGAGCAGGGGGCCGCCCCTGGCGGGGAGAGAGGGCGCAGCGAGCCCTTTGTCCACGGTGCGGCAAGGTCCGGGCGGGGAGGGCTGTAAAGGTGCGGCTGCAAGCCACCTTCACCCCGAGCCTTTCCAAGCCGACAGTAGAGCCAGTCGCGGCGCACCGCCTCGTATGCGGGACTCCCCAGCCTGCCGTGTGTCGCTCACACCCTCCAGCTGGCTGTTAACGAGGGTCTTTTGGCACAGAGAAGTACTCGCATCGGTACTCGGTATCGGCGAGTACTTGTACTCGGTCTGAAAAAAAGTGGTATCGTTGCATCCCTAGCCGCAACGTTAGATTTTGAAGGGAAGACGTCTGGTAGCCTACCGGGGCAGCCGCTCCACCTCCCCCCCGCGGTCACAACAACAAGCGGCCGTGGAAGCTAACGTTCATTTAAATTTGAATCGGACATATCAGCAATAGATCTAAGTCAGTGTTAGGGACTGATGGGTGTTTTGTGTTTGTGTAGGTGGAACCAGCTGGATCTGGCCATCGTGCTGTTGTCCATCATGGGCATCACTCTGGAGGAGATCGATGGCAACTCGTTGCCCATCAACCCCACCATTATCCGCATCATGAGAGTGCTGAGGATCGCACGAGGTATGAACCCCCCTGCCCATCCATCCATCTATCCACACACACTCTCATAGACACATCCACACTCTCTCTCTCTTTCTTTCACACTTCTAAGATTCCTTGTAAAACAGCCACGTCCCTGGGACTCCCGTCTTTATCGTTTCTGCATGGCAGGTCTCAGCAGGGTTCGGGCAGGGTGTGAGTCGACCAGATGGCACAGAGAAACACAGTAAGCTGACAAACACTGCGAAGGAGCAGAGAGTTAAAGAGTTACAGAGACAAAGAAATGGGAGAGATGAGGAATGATGGCTAAGGGTGGGGGGTGACACATTGTGACAGTAAGTGAATTAAGCTGCGAGAAACTGAGACTTGGTATGGAGGGAATAAATGAGAGGAAAGGGGAGAAATGTAAGGAGGAGGTAGGGATGATGATTAACTTCTGACCTGAAAACAGATTATAAGAAGTTTGAATGAGGAGCAATTGATGTCAGAGTGAAAAAAAGTTGAGATGGAGGAGATAAAGGAACGGAGGAAAGGTATGTCGATGGGCGAGAGAGACATACAGTATATCTGGAACGAGAATAAGTGGTGTTAATGGGCGGAGGAGTTGGGAAGTTAAAGAGATGGGATGGATTTGGCAGGAGGGAAGAAGAGAAAGGGGAAAAGCAAAACTGCCCGTGTGCTTCGGGCTGATTGCTGTCCAGGTAATTAAAGATAAGAGAAGGTCGGAGGGGAGGAAACGGGAGGGAGAGGAGAGGAGACCCGGCAGAAAGAGGAGATAAGACAGGCAGGAGGGGAAGCTCATCTGTTTTGTCTGATTACTGAACGTGTAATAAAAGAAGTAGCATGGAAGTCGTCATTGATTACCGTCACACCGAAGGCCAGGCACAAACACATGCTGTTGTGTGCAACGTGTGCTCGTTTGACACGGTGATTTGGCCGGGTGCAGCGGTTGGCTCGTTTTCTATCTGGCATCGACATGTTCAGACTGTATCGTTTACACACTGGCTCCATTGTAATCACATTTTAACTTTGCTCGCCAATGTGGACGTGCAAGTTCCATCTTCTGTTGTTTAAAGCTGAACTTCTTTCACAGTTTCCACATTCAGATTTTTAGAACTTTGATTCTATTTAAGATGCAATAGACAATAGCTGTCTCAATTGTTAGTATATTATATTTTTTCACCATCCTATTTAGCTCTTTTGCTTAAGAAAAAATTAAAGAAAAACAAGGAACTTAAAGGGACTGTTGTAAGAATCAGAAATTGCTTGTTAACAGCAACACCTGTGGCCATTAAGTCAACGAAAGTCAGCGTCCTGTTGCTCGCACTTGGGCTCGCTCTACATAGACATGAAGGAGCATTGGTCAAAACAGTGAGGCGACACACGTCAGCTAAAAGCACAATATCACTCTATATTTCAGCTGCTTGGCAGTAATGTTAGCTGACCAGACGAAGGTCTCTCCATGAATCAATGCTGATCCTAGTGTTGGCTTTTCCTGCCTCAGCCTCCCGACCGCGGCCGGAGGGAACAGGGGAGACACCGGACTTTTGGTCGGAGACGATAACGTTTCTCTCTGCGTAGCCCCGTCACTTCACAAGACACGGGAAACCTCTGTTGGTCTGGAGGAGCTGCAGCAGTTATTTCTGCACAAACGTCCACTGTACATTCACTAGATATTCTCAGAGCTAAACTAACTCTTCTGCAGTGTGGAGTGTGCGGCATGCACGTGAGAGTGGAGCGAAAGAGTGAGAACGAGCGCGGTGTGTGAGTGAAGGCAGGCAGGCAGAGGAGCAGAGTACAGCAGAGACTCCGGCCCTGGAGACCAAAGCTACAGTCTCTCCCGCGTCCTCCGACCGCGGCCAACACTGTTTAACAGACGGGCTTCACTAGATACAACCAAGAGGTTTTGGTGCTTCCGTGTAATTTGTGTTCAGTCTGTTTGTGAAACAGTCCCTTTAAGAGATGCAACAGAACGAAAGTAATAAGAGAGTGAGGGAGATGTCAATCAAGCCCAGTTTGTGACACCTACAAGGTCCCGTGGAGAGGTCTAATCGGGCAACAAGTGAAAACACTTATTGGAGTTTGGGAGGAGTTGTGCCTTCAAAATGAAACTCGTGAGCTCGTGT
Organism: Adelosebastes latens; assembly: GCA_916700685.1. Lineage (NCBI taxonomy): Eukaryota > Metazoa > Chordata > Actinopteri > Perciformes > Sebastidae > Adelosebastes > Adelosebastes latens. The sequence goes on along the minus strand of CAKAKR010056961.1, from coordinate 48,146 downwards.
TTACAATATGGGAAGTCGTGTACACGATGTGCTTGGCGTCCAAGTGGTTAAGCCGTGAGCCGTCATAATCCAACCATTATCCGGGAGAAAATGTGTTTCCCTCGAAAAATAATTGAGAATGCAGTTTAGTTGTATGGGAACGTAATTTTGTAGGAGACAGAGTTGCTCATGTCTGTATGGTAATTATGAGGGTAATGCCAACAACAGCCAGTTAGCTTAGCTTAGCTTAGCACAAAGACTGGAAGCAGGGGGGAAACAGCGAGCCCAAAGGTTACAAAAAATCTGCCTACCAGATTTTAATCTTGTTTGTTTCGTACTAGGGCTGTCAATCGATTCAAATATTTAAATTCGATTAATCACATGATTGTCCAGAGTTAATCGCAAATTAATCGCACATTTTCTATCTGTTCAAAATGTAATTTGAAGGGAGATTTGTCAAGTATTAAATACTCTTATCAACATGGAGGTGGGCAAATATGCTGCTTTATGCAAATGTATGTATATATTTATTATTGGAAATCAATCAACAACACAAAACAATGACATATTTTCCAGAAACCCTCACAGGTACTGCATTTAGCATACAAAAAATATGCTCAAATCATAACATGGCAAACTGCATCCCATCAGGCAACAACAGCTGTCAGTGTGTCAGTGTGCTGACTTGACTATGACTTGCCCCCAAACTGCATGTGATTATCATAAAGTGGGCATGTCTGTAAAGGGGAGACTTGTGGGTACCCATAGAACCCATTTACATTCTCTGATCTGAAGGTCAGAGGTCAAGGGACCCCTTTGAAAATTGCCATGACAGTTTTTCCTCGCCAAAATAAGTTTGGAGCGTTATTCAGCCTCCTTCCTGACAAGCTAGGTTCATATGGTCAATACCAACGGATTCTTTTGGTTCTCTAGTTTCATACGGTATCTTCACTCTAGCGCTAACACAGAGCCCGCCACAACCTAAAAAATTAATTTAGTTATTGTGATATTGTTATTATCACTTTAACTTTGACAGCCCTATTTCATACCAAAAATCTTTGCGGTTTTACGGGGAGTTACTTTGCTGGAACCAGTTCCCGGCCTAGGCCAGCGACTTACTGGAGTTTTGTCGTCACTGTGAGGTTGCTAGGCAACTATTGTAGACTCCTGGAAGTCGCCGGCCCCGGCCAAGAAAAAAAAAATATATATATTTTTCGTGCATACTCTACTTTTCCATTAATTATTATGCATTATCTATCAATCTTGGTGTACCTCCATTGGTACCCCATCGCCATCACCAGTGACCTCATCAAACTGCAACCCCAATCAGGAAGATATGACCTCAATCAGGCTATCTGTTTTTCAATAAAAAGGAAATCTGTGACTACACTAACAGAGCAGGATTACTCTGTAAGTAAGGAAGTGTTCTTTTAATGTCACAGAAGGCGTTGATGGCACAAGTCCCTGTTCTGTTATGTAAGACTGAACAATCTTAATATTGGTAAGACAATTTTTCATTTTCTGTGTGTGTGTGTGTGTGTGTGTGTCCACAGTTTTGAAGCTCTTGAAGATGGCGGTGGGGATGAGAGCTTTGCTGGACACCGTTATGCAAGCCCTGCCTCAGGTACACACTCAACTCTGTTAAATAACATCCACCGAACAGCCACTGAATTCTCTTTTCCTTCCTCATCCTTATTTTTCTCTCCGCGGATCTTTCATTTCCTAACAGAAGCTCACCCTAAAATTACATCCCAGAAGCATTTCTTTTTTTGGTACATAGTCTTCTCTTTCAGTCATCGTCATTTCCCACAAGCTTTTTTTGACAACTCTAGAGACCCCTTATTTGCAAAACCACCCCCTGCAGAGAACGGGAAGTGGATGTACCTTCAGGTTTTGTTTTGAGCGATGGTGGGTGGATTTGAAGGTGGCGGAGTAAATTAAAACAAGTTCTGCAGTGTTTGGATTGAGAGAAAAAATATGTTCAAAGCCTTCTTTGATACTACCTCTGTCTGTCATTCAGAGAGAGAGAGCGAGTGTTGTTCCAGGCTAATTCCTCCTAGAGCTTGTCAGAAGTGTTAATGTTTAATAAATCTGATAATGGGGGGGGGTGGTGGGAGTGGGAGCGAGTTGCCACATGCTGATTAGCATTGGCAGTAGCAGCAGCAGCCACAAATCCTGAAACTTTTCATTACCTAAACCCACCTCTGTATCAAAGCTGTCATTCCCTATTATCTTTTTACTCTTGTCCAGGATCAGCTGCACTATTAGCTCTCCTCATATTTTATTCATATCTTGCTTCTTTTTACTCTTCGGTGTCAGTCACTCATTCACGGCGTTCATGCATGGCACGTTTGCAGTGATAACGGTGGCATATTTGCCACCTGAAATTCTTAGTAATTGTTGAAACAATAGATCCTTGATTTCACAAAAACATCTCATTTCAAGCCGGCGTAAAGAGTCGATTGAAAACGCCCTCTGACTCAGCTGATTTTTTAAAGGTGCTATTGATAACATTCAGCCACTAGATGTTGCACTCTCCCCTGTTCCATTGCATTCACTTCACAACAAGTGGTTGCCACTAGTATGTTGCGCAATCTGCATATTTTGTGGTCGAGCAGAATGACTCAGACAGACTATATATTTGGGTTACTTTGTGTGGTGGTGTTTTAAGATTCATGTAATGTAATCTATGATAATCTGCTAGCTAGTTTTAGGTAACATTTAGCTTGTCAAAGCAGCGGTGTAGTGCAGGGAATACGCAGGTATACGGCCGATACCTACTTTATTTTCCAGTCGGCCACCCACTTCTAAATCCCCTCTGATGCGCATCTTCGTTAGACGTTGTTTGAGGAAACTATAACGTTAGCGAACTGGACACAACCGTCGCTAATGCTAACGTAGCTCCCCATGACAACACATTAGTTATGGTTGTCAGGACTATGGCTGTTGGTAGTAGTTATTGGTTTTTGGACGATTAAGCTAATATGTGCTAACGTCAGTTGTCACTTGTTGCCACGGTAAATATTCATATATTCTGGAGCCTGATGGAGACACCAGGCATGGCAGAGGCAGCCTCCTTCTCTTTTTTTGAACCCGTCAAAATTTTTACAATTATTTATTCACAAAAAATAATATTATTCAGCAATTTCTAAAAGCTCTGGATGTACTGTATTATTCTTTTTAAAAAAAGTATTCTTCTACATGAAAATGTTACTTTGCTGGTGGAACGCAAACCCTGCAAAGGGCTCTTGAATATGCACGTGACGTTGTGCTAAAAGACTGAGGCTAAAGAAGCTGCATGCACCAGGCAAAAAGTCAGCATACTTACAGTACCAGTTACCAAAAACCTGGAAATAAAGAAACAGCATTGCTCTTGTATTGCAGTGTAACTGAGACTAACCAATATGACAAACGTAACCTTGTCCTGAATAATGAGTTTAGCTGCAATAGCTGGAGTTTAAACATCCCCACATCCAGCTGAGCAGTACAGGGGGGGAGCGTATCTATGTACCCCAGCTCTATATTCTCTTACCTTTCAAAGGGATTTTTATATTCTCAGCAATGCTTTTTTTCCCTAGGTCAAATGCTCAGTGTATCATCCACCTACAGCTTATAGCCTACAGATGATATACTCTTTGAAACCTACACCCTCAAATTTGCTGGCAAGACACTTTTCTTGACTTTAGACATTGATATGTCCACAGTGTCTGAATGGATTTTTACCATTCAAACTGCATTTGAAATGTCCATCTCCCTTTTTCTCCCTTGAACTGTTAAGATAGCCCTTACCAATCTCATACAACGAGGACCCTGGAAACACAAGAACGACCCCGTGAATCTACATCACAGTACCATTCCGGAACACAGCGGATGTGCTAGTTGTCAGCGGGGCTTTTTTTTTCTCTCTAAATGCACCAAATAATGTAGTATGAAATGCTCAAGTAAAGCTTAGTGACTACTACTCAGTTAGTTAGCCAGACATGCTAACATTTGCCGCTTACATTTGAGCAGATAAACACACTGTTAAATCCATTCCTTTACATTTGATTTCTGGTTTTGGAAAGGGTGGAAAGAAAGAAACCACCATCCAAACTCTTTAAAGGGGACATATCATGTTCATTTTCAGGTTCATGTTTGTATTTTAAGTATCTACTAGAACATGTTTACGTGCCTTAATGTTGAAAAAATCCTTTATTTTTCTCATCATGTCTCTCTGAATATACCTGTATTCACCCTCAGTCTGAAAAGCTCCGTTTTAGCGCATTTCAACGGAATTGCGTTGCTAGGCAACAGCTTGGGTCCATGTTTACATCCTGTCAGCTGATGTAATTTACATACACTGCAACAGGAAATAAACTGGGACACATTTAGTATGTTTACATTTAAAACTGAAATGGTCTAAATATTGTAGATTTGTGACATTACAAATGGACAGAAATCCTAACGGCTTGTTTCAAATGCACAGTTTCTGAATACGGGCTGTGTGTATTTCTCTGTGGATTGAGTGTTTTGATACTTTCACAGTATTTATATATCACTTAAACTTACTTTATAATATAAAAGACATGAAAATCTCACTTTTTAAAATATGGGACCTTTAAAGGGTAACTTTGATATTTTTCAACCTGAACCCTCTTTTCCTGTTTTTTGTCTAACTGACTAATAGCAACAATATGTTCTGAAAATGGTCCAGTATTGAGGGAGAGCGCTGTAGAAGGCAGCTGCTCACGGGCTGCAATGTAATCCAATTGGGGCAAGCTGGCACCGTCATTTACGTCCATTAAAAGTGCTTGTTCTTGTCATGACAGGCTCTGATAGTTATTAGAAGTGTCTGACATTATGGAAAGAGTCTCGCTGAAGTTCTGAAATTTCGTGAGGTGACCCTAACCCGGAAGACCCCATCCAGGGTCTGAAATTAACTTTTTTTCTTCCTGCCACTGTGGCAGGCAAGTATTTTTTTTTCATCTGCCACTCAGAAATGTTATCTGCCACTTTTGAAATCTATGCGCTAAATGACGGAATAACATTTTAGATCTGATGTCATTCAAAGTTTTACATAAAAAGCATATGCATGGTAAATTCCAGTATTTGAATTACACCATAGCTTCTGGGGGAGCCCTATTTTTGGGGGGTTGGGAGGGTACTGTACACAGTACTGTACTACTGTCATCTATAGTGGTTATTTGCATAAAAACACAATTCAAATGATTATTATTTAAATATTTGCTTTGATTAAAAAAAATCGTGTCATAATGATAATTATATATTATAAGCTGCTGAGAGCTAGTGTTAGGAAGTTAAACAGGTCATAATTCCCTCTCTATACTCTATTTTATATTGCTGTGAAAACATCTTCAAACAACTGGGTTTATTCAAGTTTCTGGCCAAAAACTACATTTTACGAGATTACATTTAAACACATCATGAAAATGTTGTAATTTGCCTCTGCCCAAAAGTCATTTTTACTGAGCAGAGCTTGTACGCCTCATGATGTAATGTAATGGCACCTCTGTTAACGTTAGTAGCTCCGTTATTTTAACCAAGCAGGACTCTGCTGCCCACCTGCTGCTAACAGCTAACGTTACTAACTCTCCTCCTGTTGATTTCAATACAGCTTTGTTTTATCACAGTGTTGCATTATCAGGGGGAAAAAAAGGGTGCATCACTCCGGTTTAGTTGTAGTCGCGCCTTGCTTTTGAGCACTTTTTTTTTCTCTCTCCGCCATGGCTCCGGTCCCAAACAAACTGAAACATGATACAGCGTGCATATGAGGAGGAGGAAATGGTAGTCATGGAGGCATTAGATGCCAAGGAATCAGACAACTGGGAACATGTTCTCTGTTCCCATCCCCAGCGTTTTCCCTGCCTGCCAAAGTGGCGGACGGCCTGACGATTTTATTAGCCACTGCCAACGATTTACCCGCATTTGGCAGGTGGTGGGGGCTAATTTCAGACCCTGACCCCATTAGTCACTTACACACATAAACATGTGAAATAGGGTCCAGGTAGAAAATGACCAGTTACCCTTTAAATGTGGAGTATATCTCTTACTACAACCCCGTGCTTACCATTTCAACACGCAGAGAAATCCAAAGCTTGACAGGCCTGCCGTGCCCGGTTACGGTTGATAGGCTATAATTGGACAATGGCCATTCGTGGGTGGGATTTAGCGAATGGTCAATTGCCATAGCTTATATTTTCTCTTGGCTGCTTCGTCACGACCCCTCCATTCATTTTCTCGCTGGAATGAGCTGTTTGTTGTCCCTCGTTGTTGGTTTATTTTTTGCCCGGGATTTCTCTCCTCTGACTAATCCCCTCTCTCTTCCTGTTGTCTCTCTGCAGGTGGGGAATCTGGGTCTTCTCTTCATGCTTCTGTTCTTTATTTTTGCAGCACTTGGAGTGGAGCTGTTTGGTGACTTGAGTAAGGACACATGCACCATCCTACTGTACACAGGCAGTGATTCACACACATACATACCACTCAAGGCATGCACCGAGTATTTAATTCTCCCCTAGGTGGGTTTAATCTATCTGATGTTAATTGCTTTCTAAAACCCTTTGTTGAAATGCCATATTGATTTCTCTTTTTCAAATTGTAGCTAGTAGCTTTCAGAGTAATAAAATAGTCTTGTGGTTATTAACATTTAATTGCAGGGACCTACACTATGTTGTTACAACTCTCTTTATCTTCCTTTCTCTCCTTTACTGTCTGGCTATTCTTACCCTTCTTCATCCCCTCCCCTGCTCCTCCTTGTCTCCCCCAGTCTGCGATGAACTCCACCCATGTGAAGGTCTGGGGCGCTACGCTACGTTCAAAAACTTTGGGATGGCATTTCTGCTGCTCTTCAGAGTTTCCACTGGAGACAACTGGAATGGCATAATGAAGGTGAAACTAACACTGAAGTTTGGGATCATGAAGACATACATTACATACACATACTGCACATTCATTCTTACATATATGCACATACATTCAGCTGGAACACGAGGCAGATTTAGTGGTGATGTGTTGGTATGGGGGACCCCTTTTGTGCAGATGACTACTAGGGCTATACCGAATAGTTCGAAGCTTAATTCATAATGTAATGATTCTAAATCAACTTTCGAATGCTGCGCAGCTAGTGTAGATCAGGCTACGCTAATATTATTAGTATTATACTATTTAGGGATGCGCCGATACCAGTATCGGGTATCGGGTCCGATACTGTGCTCATGTACTCATACTTGTACTTGCAAAACAGCTCCGATACAACGGCACCGATACCACTTTACGGTGGTGCGCCCGACCCCGCTGGGCCGGGATTCCACCTCAGCCGGCGGGCATCGGCCGCCACTTTCATTGCGCCACGGGGTTTTGCTTGCACTCTCTGACTCGCGCTTGCGTTAGACTCCTTGGTCCATGTTTCAAGACGGGTCAGGTGGGTTGCCGACATCGCCGCAGACCCCTGGCGCCTTTTACGTGGGCCGAGCCCCGATCTGGCGGCACGACACGGTTGGAGCGCACTGAGGACAGTCCGCCCCGGTCGACAGTCGCACCGGGAGCAGGGGAGAGAGGGCGCAGTGAGCCCTTTGTCCACGGTGCGGTGAGGTCCGGGCGGGGAGCGCTGTAAAGCTGCTGCCGCGAGCCACCTTCGCCCCGAGCCTTTCCAAGCCGACCTAGAGCCGGTCGCAGCGCATCGCCTCGTATGCGGGACTCCCCAGCCTGCCATGTGTCGCTCACACCCTCCAGCTGGCTGTTAACGAGGGTCTTTTGGCACAGAGAAGTACTCGTATCGGTACTCGGTATTGGCGAGTACCCAAATGTAAGTACTTGTACTTGTACTTGTACTCGGTCTGAAAAAAAGTGATATCGGTGCATCCCTAATACTATTTGTAGAATTAGATTCCAGTGGTGACTGCGTAGGATTGTTTCCGACTCGTGTGATCCAAACATTTCCAATAAGTCCAGAGCGTTGTAAAGTCCAAAAGTCAATTTATTGGAAAAAGATAGATCCATATTTGTTGGCGTTTAGCCTTTCAAAATCATTCACCGCGGTCAAAAAAACAGTTTGCTGTTCCGCTTGCCGCACACAAAGGGAGGCACCTGCCTTAAAATCACCATAAATTAAATTTATGTAACCACAATAATTTTGATTACTTTAATAATATTTTTTTTGTTTTTAGGGTGATGACATCATAAAATATTAAGACAGACATTCAAAACTTCATTCGAAAAACCTCAATAGAAGCTTTGAATGTAAAAAAATGTCGGTACAGCCCAAATGAGTACAGTTCAGTCCCTCCCCTCTATTCAATTTGCAAAAGCTTTTTCACACAGGGCCAAATAATAGTTGGCAGTTAATATGAGCTGTCACTGTTCTCTTTTAGTACTAGACTCGTTCAGATTTTAGCTTGAAGGCAATTAAGATAGCAGCAGCTACGTTGCCAAATAACTTGTAATTTTCAAACACTTATGTAGGTTGTTTGTCTACTGTCTCTGTGTTCTACTGTATTTCAGGAAAGAATCCTTACAGATCATGTTTATATTGAACAATTATGCAACACAATTTTTTTTTCACACCAGAGACACCTTACTTCATGTCCCACTTCTGTATTCAAATGTTTTTATTGGGTTTTCAAACATTAATACGTTGTACATTATACAGTATGTCAACATCTGCATCCGACCCACCCACCCTACAACAAAAAATACAATAAATAATAATAATAATAGAAACAAATTTTCTGAAGAATATAATTAAAAAAGGGAAAGAAAAACAACAACAAAAAAACTCACATGGTAAAATAAATAGATAAAATAGAGATTCTAAAACGATTCATGTCCCGTGTTTATGGCTTTTTGTACCATCGACATGATCTTTCCCTAACTTTAGCAATACTGTAGCTGAAGTTATCAATTCATGGATATTGCAGCCAAATGGCTCTGTGCTAGCTAAATGTTGATGTCAGCATGCCAAAATGCTCACAATGATAACCTTAACATGCTGATGTTTAGCATGACTAGATGTTTAGGTTTAATGTTTACTATGTTCATCAAGTAAGTTTATCGTGTTAGTGTGCTAATATTTGCTAATTGGCAGCACACGTGAAGTACAGCTGAGGCTGAGTTTTGCAGGTATTTGCTCAAATTAAAGTTTTGACCTGATGATGGCGCTAGGTAAAAAGTCAGGGGATCAACAAAGTCATTACAATTCCTCCTGAGGTTTCATGCTATCCCTACCAACAGTTGTTGAGACATTCCACTAAAAAAACTAAATGGTGGCACTAATCAGCGGATCACCAAAGTCATCAGGAGACATGATGAGCTCCTTCCGCCCTCCTCCCAAAAAGCCCAGTCTGCTCTGATTGGTCAGCTGGCCCACTGTTGTGGTTGGTCAGCTGAACTTAACTTTTCGGACTCCACTTCAGCTCCGCTCTAACTAGCTTTGTTTGAGGGCGTGCCAAACCAGACGTTATGCAAATGTGTTACTTGGTGACATCACCATGTTACGGAAGAATAGGCAGGATTTCAAGCAAGGCGTTTCAGGCAGTTCAGGAGCAGTGTCTCTGTGGGGGAGGGTAACTCCCTTTGGCATGGACTTTGGGCTTTGTAACTTTGCAGACCTTTTACATGCACAAAAAACTATATAACACACTATAGGAAAGAGAAAAAGCACAATAGGTCTCCTTTAATGTCTGTACTAAATTTGGTACCATGATATATTTAACTGGATAGTTGAATACTTTTCCTGCTATTATTTTTTATATATACTGGGGAAAAAAAGTTCGGAAACTTGTGTTTGATGGATTATTTCTTTTTTTTTTCCCAGTTTATATATATATATATACTGTATATATACAGTATAATCATGTAATGAAAGTCTGATATTGTGACAGATAGGAGCTGTGCCATGCAGTGGAAATGAGGCATTTGTGTGGAGTGCTGCTTACTGGTAAAGCTTTTAGCTGATGTGCTCCTGTCATGTGTTCATGCTTCTTCCAGGACACATTAAGGGACTGCGCCCAGAACAGCACCTGCTACAACACCGTGGTCTCCCCCCTCTACTTTGTGTCCTTCGTTCTGACCGCTCAGTTCGTCCTGGTCAACGTCGTGATCGCCGTCCTGATGAAGCACCTGGAAGAGAGCAACAAGGAAGCCAAGGAGGAGGCGGAGCTGGAGGCAGAGTTGGCGCTGGAGCGCCAGTTAGAAGGGGGAGACATGGCGACGAGGTCGCCCCAGCTCCACCCTCTGGCGCTGGGCACGGACAGGTCGAGTTCCGGGGGTTCCCCCTGGAGGTCCACCGGAGGAGGGGAGGGGGAGCAGGAAATAGACGGTCCTATGGACTCGCCCACTGCTGATATAACCAGAGACTCTGTAAACATCATAGCAGACCCCCCTTCATGCCTGGAGCCCCCGCTGGAGGTAAGGAATCTTTTTGTTGTTGCTTCTACATTATGTATATGTGTGTGTGCGTTTCAAGTGTTTTTTGGTTGTTTTGTTATTAGAACCCAAAGGATACTTGCATTAGCCTGATATGTTTGCCTTTGCTATAAATGCCTTAAAGAGGACCTTTTATGCCTATTTTCAGGAGTATACTTGTATTTTGGGTTTCTATTAGAACACGTTTACATGCTTTAATGTCCCCCCATCCCCCACCCCGAAAAGCCCACTGTTATGATTGGTCAACCGAACCAAACTCGTCGGACCTCCAGCCACTAGGCTCCGCTCTAACTAGCTTTGTTTGAGGGTGCGCCAAACTAGCCGCTAGCCAGGTATTATGCAAATTTGTTACTCTGTGACATCACCACGTTACGGAAGAAAAGGCGGAACTTCAAGCGAGGCGCTTCAGGCATTTCAGGAGCAGCGTTTCTGTGGGGGAGAGTAAAGCTTAGTAGATGGAGCTCGCGCTATGCGCATGCACAGAGGCATTTATGCTCAGCGCGTCGTTCGTCGCAGTATGCACGAGAGGGCGTAGAAACAAAATATTCTGTGGCTAAGCAAGAAGTGGTATAGGAAAGGAATGTAGGCTGCCTGGCAACAGTAGTAAACACCAACGTACCGCCAAACATTGCATTTGTTTCCTGTAATTATTACTGTCGCTTACCAAAGTCAAAATTATTATCCGTCTCTCGGTGCTTCCCCTCGGATCGCCACTCTTTCCATGAAACCTTTTTTTTTTTTAGCTTTTACAAAACGATCTTTCATATTCTTCCACAGCCTGCAGCAAAAGGCCTCCTCTTTCCACCAGTATGTTGCCTATTTCTTTCCAAGAATTTAATGACATGTGACTGTCCCTGTGGTCTCTCAATGAACAGTTGTAGAGATGTTTGTACAGGAGAACCTGCTTGGCCAGTCTTCCCTCGAAGGCGTCCGTGTTGAAATGAAAGGCATGACTTACCAAGCTCCGCGACAACTTGTGGAGCATTTGCGCACCACGCGAAAGCCGCGATGATGTAATTTTCTGGCTAGCGCACTTCGCTGCCGGGACTTTGATCTTTGCAACTCTGCAGACCTTTTACACGCACAAAAAACGATATAACACACTAACACAGGGGTCAGCAACCTTTACTATCAAAAAAAAATCTGTTTGGAGCCACAAAACATTTGAGCATTGTGATGAAGGTATCACAGCTTATAATCTAAGTATATAGTATATAAGTCTAATGCAGTGAGGGCCAAAGTGCAAATTTACACAAATGTCACATTGAGGGAAAAAACATCTGAGATATCCAGAATAAAGTCATAACTTTATGAGAAAAAAAGTCGTAATATTACAAGAATAAAGTCATAACTTTACGAGAAAAAAGTTGTAATATAACAAGAATAAAGTCATAACTTTACGAGAAAAAAGTTGCAATGTTACGAGTATAAAGTCATAAGTTTACGAGACAAAAAGTTGTTATTTAACGAAAATAAAGGCATAACTTTACGAGAAAAAAGTTGTAATATAACGAGAATAAAGTCATAACTTTACGAGAAAAAAAATAACACGTAAAATTACTCCTTCATAATATTATGACTTTATTCTCATAATACTACGACTTTTTTTTCTTGTAAACCTTTGACTTTATTCTAATAATATTATGACTTTATTCTCGAAATCTCAGATTTAATTTGTTCCCTCAATGTGGCCCTAACACTCCGTCGTACCGTCGTACCATAGACCTACAACAATGATAAATAAAAATGAAAATGTAAACAGTTATTCATTTCCACTAATTGTTTTTTAAAAATCCACAGGTAGCCACTGGAGAGGGGCTTAAGAGCCGTAGGTTGCTGACCCCCGCACTAACGGAAAGGGAAAATGCAGAAAAGCATAATAGGTTCCCTTTAATCACACCGTCGTGAGTGTTTTCTCAGTCTACGCATTGATATTGGACACAAGTAAAAGTGAGACACGCATTCAGATATTGTCTAGGTCAGATAGTTGGATTCCCAGTGGTCCACTCACTGCATACTGCATGACATGACAGATGCTCTGAGGTCACTTCCTGCTGGGGGGCCAGGCTGTGAGGCCAGTCCCGACGTCTCTGGTCATTAGTTCAGACTCCGGTCCAAACCATTAGTTAACTCTCTGGCCCATGCTGAGGGACACTGAGCATGCTGGTTGGTATCTGAAATAATGGATTTCTTTGGGAGGAATGTCTCAGTGTAACAAGTGTAGCCCGCAATGTAAACAAACTATAGCGGATATGGCCGTATTAGGACACGTTCACTGCACATTCTGGCATCCTTTCAAAATATAAGTGCATAATATACATTTATGAGTGATATATCTAAAGATCAGCGTCATAATTGTAAATATAAAAATGTACCGAGTATGCAAATGTATTATTCTGTTATACTGACCCATATCAGCATGGTTTGTGTATGTTTACATGTGTGTGTGTATGTGTGTGTGGCTGGTCCCTGTAGAGGACATGCCAGTCATAGATGGGTCACAGTGCCATGGGAAAGCCGGACCACAGGGCCTTGTTGTTCACTTAAACAGCTATTTCCAGACAGCGGGGAACTTTTTGGGGGATAGGAAATAGAGGTCTCGCCGTCGTCATGTTCCTCCTCTTAAGATGTTATCCGTCTCCCTATCCGCCGCTCTTCCAAAAACATGTGTGGTTAAGCCGCAATCTCTTCTCCGGTCCTGTGGGAGAGCAGCTCTACCGCAGTGCTGTAGTGCCCCCCTGTGGAATCAAACGGTAACACACGTGGTCGGGAGGAGGTTGGATATATATATTTTCAGTAGCTGCATGAAAGTCTTTATTTAGTTCGACACTTGTAGGGGCAAAGTTTGAAAAATACTTGGAAATGTTTCTCTTGTCTTGTCTCTGTTTGTATATCTGTTTCTACCTGATAGACTGTCTTTTTCCTTCCCTTTCTTTCTTTCTGATCTTTCTTTCCATATTTATTCACTTGTCTCTGTCTTGACTTCTGTCTTTCC
>CAKAKR010056961.1:1146-34733 GCA_916700685.1 Adelosebastes latens | reverse complement strand
TCCTTTCTCTTTCTTTCCCCCCCCTCTGCATCATCTTAAGTTTGTCCAGCGGAGAGCGCAGTTTGACTCGGTCTCCCTGGTCATCCAGGGTTCAATGGAGGGAGAGTTGAGTTTGATGGACAACCTGTCCGCCTCTATCTGCCACTTCTACGCGCTGCCCCCCAAGCCCAGAAAGCACAGCACCGACAAGAAGGTCAATAATCGCCCCCAGAATGATGACTCACTTTCTTCCATTTCATACGTCCCAACGGGTCTCATTATAATATATTGGATATAATATGTCTTGTTTTCCAATCCAGTCTCACGCAAGGACTTTCTTAAAATGAGTCATAAATGCCTTTTAAAGGGTCAGTTCACCCAAATAGAAACAAATCCCACTTAGTGGTTTTCTAGCCATGTTGTGCCAGTTTGTTGTGCTCAGAGCATTTAATAATGATATGTAAACAACCGCGAGTCCTTTCAGAAACAATGTCCCGGTCACTCAGGATGCTCCACAGACCTCACTGGAACTACTTTCTACCAAGTAAAATAGTCCTCAATGAAAACTTTCCACGGGGTGGTCTGTGGACTGTCAGTGGGAACACGGATTCTAGAGAGAGATGTTGCGGTTTTAAATGTAATTTTCCAGCGCTGTGAGCAGCACAAACACTTTTATTGACCTCCGTGAGTTGAACCCGAGTCATTCTTGTTTGAATCTATGAATCTGTCGTTGGTAGAATATTATCTGTGTGCTAGTGAATTTAAGATTCTGATTTAGGTGTATTGATTTTTTATTTTTTTATTTAGTTGTACTGATGTGGCTATTTATTTATATTTGGTAACACTTTTATAATAACCATCATTTATAAATGGTAAATTGACAGTTAAACTTAGTTGATATAGTTATTTTACTGATTACAATGAAATGATAATGTTTACTAATTATAAGTAATGCCATAATTTTATCATTGGTTTGTGTAATATGAAATAATTAGTTTATAAATTCTATATTGTATCATCGCTGAAAAGAGACGATAACAATTACATTCTGATTACATTTTGTAAAGTATTTATTAACAGTTTTGTTGTACACAGTATAACATTTTATATACTATATTTGTTAGTGGTTATCAAATGATTTGTAAACCTTTAAGTAATTGTTTGTAAAACATCTATAAACATTACATAAATAGATGGGTCCAGAAACCAATTAACCATTAAAAAACTATATCTATCTATCTATCTAATATCTACCATTTAACAAGATATTATAATCATTAGTTGTAACTTTATAATAGCCATCCAAATAATGTTTATAGACAGTTTATAAACCAATTATTAACCATTGACAAAGTATTACAAATATCTATGTAGTGTTTGTCGATGTTTTATAAACAGTTTCTTTAAGGTGTAAAAATAATATTTTAATCATTAACCGTTCTCACTTAAAATGTTTTCAGAAGTAGATTTTGGTGGATTATTTAGACAGAATAATTATTAAGAAACGGCGAGCAGAAAACCAGGGACCAATCAGGTACATTCCACCGCTTGAACGGTCAGTTAAGTGGAGCAGCGCGTCCCCATAGTGTCCTCGCCGGACCTGGTGGACATGTAGCGCTGGATTTAACATTATAGACATGACCGCTGATTATTGGTGTAACAATTTAGTCACAAATTCACAGACTGACGGTACACGGTCCAGACATATACTCAGTTTTGAGTTTTTGAATTTAGGTGAACGGACTCTTTAAATACAGAACTGTATAAATGTGGAGATGAGCTTGGTTGACTCTTGAAACAATAGATTTTTATTGAGACCAGGTGAAATTATCTCACCACTATTGGCAGAATTTGTTTTAAATGAAGATAAAATTTAATGACTCAATACCAGACTAAATTACTTAAAGATGAATAAAGTACAGAATCCTCGGCCTGTACACTGTAAAAGATATCTTTGCAGAAATTTAGCACATAATGTCCGTAGAACTTCATTTCATAAAATTCATGGAAAAGCATGTGATGTTTTGTTTTTTACAAATCGTGCGGCCCTGCAGCCATTGGCGTTTTTTGTACTGGAATTCCTCCACATTGAATATTTTACCCCTTTCTAACCAGCCCCTGTTGCCCACCGCAGTGCAGTGCGTCATATCCCGCCTCAGCTATGATCTCATCCCCCTCGCTCACGTCTTCACTCACTTATATTCATTCATGCTTGGCGGGGTTTTGGTCTCAGCCTCAGTGACATGGTTTTAGAGTTTGCTCTGTCTCCTCTACACAGCTTTGTGTCTGTATGTACATAATGCGTGGCATGTTTTGTGTGTTTATATATGCGAATCCCTACTTTGCCAAACAGTCAGTGATAACCAGGAGATCACACTCACACAAGTCAGAACGGCTCAATAAGCTATGGATCACTGCATCACTGAATAATGCATCTGGGCGCCTCTTTTCCTCATTTTGAAGGCAAATCTTGGCCACTTACATTAGCGTTGCGAAAACCCCATCTTCTAAAAGCTTCAAATGGGTCTGAGATGTCATTATTAAACGCCATAGGCCACCTCTCTCCTCCCGGTACATTAGCAGAAACGCTTTCCGTTGAGTTTCGGGGCCTTGCCCCTCTCTGCTCGGATGGCCCATTTGCCTGTCGGAAAGCATTTCCCCCCGTTAAGCAGGTACAAGGCCAAATATATACAGCAGCTCCTCTTACAGAAGCCAGGAACTCCCAAGGCTTCTAAACACTGCACGACTGACGCCAAAGCTCTGCAGAGTTCAGTGATGTGAATGAACTCAAAACACTTACAGGGTAGGCACTTAGAGCCGTTTTGTTTAGCATTAAAGGGCGAGTCCATTATTTAATTTTTTTTAGTTTTTTATATCATTATGTAGCTTCCCAGTGGTGTTTCCTTATATATTCAAATCCAAACATTAAAATTTTGATTGAAGTACGTATGTTTTTAGCATTAAAATTAGGGCTGTCAATCGCATGATTGTCCATAGTTAATCGCGATTAATCACACATTTTTTACCTGTTCAAAATGTAACTTTAAGGGAGATTTGTCAAGTATTTAATACTCTTATCAACATGGGAGTGGGCAAATATGCTTGCTTTATGCAAATATATGTAAATATTTAAAATATTAACAACACAAAACAATGACAGATATTGTCCAGAAACCCTCACAGGTACTGCATTTAGCATAAAAAAAATATGCTCAGATCATAACATGGCAAACTGCAGCCCAACAGGCAACAACAGCTGTCAGTGTGTCAGTGTGCTGACTTGACTATGACTTGCCCCCAAACTGCATGTGATTATCATAAAGTGGGCATATCTGCAAAGGGGAGACTCGTGGGTACCCATAGAACCCATTTTCATTCACATGTCTGGAGGTCAGAGGTCAAAGGGACCCCTTTGAAAATGGCCATGCCAGTTTGGAGCGTTATTTAGCCTCCTTTCGCATCAAGCTAGTGTGACATGGTTGGTACCAATGGATTCCTTAGGTTTTTCTAGTTTCATATGATGCCAGTATCTTCACTCTAGCTTTAAAACATGAGCCTGCTACAACGTTGGGTTAATGCGTAAAAGAAATTAGAGGCGTTAAAAAACAAATGCGTTATCGCGTTAACTTCGACAGCCCTAGTTAAAATGCCATGCTCTTCTAAAAACGTTTTCCCACGTGACCTGACGTAGGTTTGACGCTGTTACATACACAGTATATGTGCATCCTTATATGTCAGTGTATTAATGTTGCATACATTAACTTAGATGGCGGTCGGCATGCTCCCAGTTTGGAGAAGCAGAAGTCCAAAAGTCACACAGTAACACAAACAAACTAACCAATCGATGCAGCGGTAGACTAGAAACTCCTGTGTTCTTCGAGGTAAAATGACTGTTTTTGTGAATGGAGTCTGGTGGCTTTGATGACGGCGATATAACGGCTTCAGTTCCCCCGTTTGAAAGGGCTGTCTGATGGCGAAGTAAAGCAGTGAAGATATTCTAAATATAGTGTATTTTTAGACTGATATTGATCTTTTTTAGGTGGCTAAAATACGTTTTTCTGCTGCTTTCGTCCACAGCCGCGTTACCTCGCCACCAGACAGCTCATTCCGACAGGGAACTGAAGCTGTTTTATGGCTCTCTCCAAAGCCACCAGACTGCATTCACAAAAACAATAATTTTACCTCGCAGAACGCGGGAGTACACATACAACCCCACTTAAAAAAATCCAAACTAATCATTTCAGTTATTTCCAAACTTAGCATGGCTAACGTTGACTCGGCTAGTGCTAGCGTTCACATTATTCATAACCTTATTGATTAGCTAACTATGGTAACCTACGTCACTGCTTTTTGCTAACAGCTGAGTGGGCGTTTCTATTAGAAAAAAATGGAAAAGAACGCAGATGGACCTGCCCTTTAAGCCTCCACAATTTTGAAACGACTGTACATTTAAAATACACACAACATAAATGATTCTCCTTCCTGTCTGCTTATTTGTTGCATCACATTACACAATTTTTCTGTTCAGAATCAGCCGGCTGTACATTTTAGTGTGTATGTGTCTGTAATAATAGCGCTGTTTGTAACCCCACAATACAATAATAACCAAAGAGTTTAAAGAGTCTCTGGTTTCCAGCTTTTACATTTTGCTTTGTCTTTCTTCCTCGTTGTTTCGCTCCACTACATACTTCCACTTTTATATATGTTGTTTCAAACATATATCTTCCTGTTAGCTACAGCTCTTATCTGTGTGTGTCGTCCTTATCTTTGTGTGATGCACGCGATGTGTGCGTCTGATTTCTCTGCTCACCAGCCGTTGTCTCTTCCTGCCTAGATCCCTCTAGCGGAGATGGAAGCTCTGTCTCTGGCCTCTGAGAAATCCTGGTCCCTAGCTCTGACAGACGACTCGGCCCCCGACGATTTTAACCCCCTCTTTCTAACCAGTCTGGAATGCAATGTACTGACAGTTCCTCTCTTTCTCTTTCTCCATCCCTCTTCGTCCTCTTCCCCTCTGCTGCAGTATCTCGTAGTGTTTCCTTTTCCCAGGGCACTTCCAAAGCCACTTGTCCCCCCCCACTACTCTCACACACTGGGGCGTAAACAGGTTTAGGTTGACAGGGGGAAAACCCAACTGGATGTTCAATTAGCTAAACAGCTAATTTGTATCTGTAGTCCCAGCACAACCAAAAACATTTAAAGGGCCATAAGCTTTTTATATCAATAATGGATGAATTGTATTTTAAACATTTGATTTTCTGACCCTTAAAGAGGACCGATTATGCTCATTTTCAGGTGCATACTTGTATTTTGGGTTTCTACTAGAACATGTTTACATGCTGTAATGTTAAAAAAAAACTTTATTTTCCTCATACTGTCTGTCTGAATATACCTATATTTACCCTCTGTCTGAAACGCTCCGTTTAGTGCATTTCAATGGAATTGCAACGGAATGCGTTGCTAGGCAACAGTTTGGGTGCATATTTACTTCCTGTCAGCTGATTTTATTTACATACACTGCAACAGGAAATAAACTGGGACCCATTTAGAATGTTTACGTTTAAAACTTTGAAATGGTCTAAATATTGTAGATTTGTGACATCACAAATGGACAGAAATCCTGACGGCTTGTTTCAAAAGCTCAGTTTCTAAGCGTTTCGATACTTTCACAGTGTTTATATAGAACTTAAACCTGCTTTATAATATAAAAGCCATGAAAATGTCACTTTTTACAATATGGGACCTTTAATGTTCAAAAAAACACTTTACTTTCTCATTGCGATTAAATATTTTAATCGATTAACAGTCCTAGTTATTACGGTGAGGATGGCCTCTGAGCGAGGCGAACAACGTTACCACGGTTATTCACTCGCCAGCTCACGTTACCGCAGTCTTGGAAAGTCTTGGAGGAGTAAGCGGAGGGGTATTCAGCTGGTTGCAATCTGCAACCACACCACTCGATGCCACTAAATCCTACACACTGTACCTTTAAGTGCACACACCATCGCATCACTATTTAATTTAAGCCCCATAGAAGACAAATGGAGCCAGCCACATGAAGTGGGGATGGTCGCACAATAATTCATTCCATAATGTCTTGCTCCCTGCTCTATGGCGTTCTTTGTCACCACCTCGTCCATCCCGCCAGGACACGTCGTCATGCATTGAGGCTTATGTATGCATCCTCACCAGGATTAATCTATACGTACCTCTATTATATCCTCTCCCACTGGGCTCTGACATTGAAAAGGACATCTTCCCCACTAAATTGAAAATGAATTGAATGTCAACTTGATGTCAGGGTATAATTAACAACCAGTTTGGCTCATTAATGATCACATCACTCTCCTGTAGTCGCACGTCTTCCCCAGAGAGGGTCACTGTAACCTTGGCAGTCTCAGAAAACGGAGAATCCCGACCAACACATGACATGAAATCGCTGTTAATGGGATTGTGCTGGGACAAACACAAAAAAAGGAAGGGGATTGAGGAAGTAGAGGAGTACAAGGGGCGTTGAAAGACCCTGGTGAATCTAACCATGTGCCCTCCGACTTTCTCTTCTTTTTCTCATTCCACATTTCCAGCCTAATGTGTGTTACTCTCCAGTCCAGTCCAGTAGAGTAGTGCGCCTCCTCACCTGCCAGTTTGCAGTTTTTTCTCTCCTTTGTCTTTACTCGTATCTCTTATTTTTCTTTCTCTTCTCTCTCTCTCTCTGTGTAACCTTCTTCTCTTCCTCAGTTTTCTGTCTTTTTTTCCTATGTGCTTTACATGTGAGTCCACGTCTTTTCTCGTGGTCCTTTCCTATCAGTCTTCTTCTGTGTTTGTACTTCTGTCCTCTGGCGTCGTTTTGTATTTCTCACTCCGCTCTGACTTGTCGTGTGTTTGCTACTGGGGTTGCAAAGTGCGCTGGAGCTCCAGTAGCTCTGTGATGAATGTGAACCGGTTCTGTCGTGGGTCAGTGCTGCATGACAGACACTGCCCCAGCTGACACACAATCACGGAGCAGGCTTACGTAAAGTTACGTGGGGTAAATGCAGAAACGAGACGCAGAGTGTCTTGCGCTTAAAAAAAAAAAAATTGGAAATTTCAACCTAGCATGGTCTTGTTTCTGTGATCTGTGGCAGCTCCGTGCCAGTCAACTCCAACATGCAAAAGATCTTGTCTCGTTTTCTGTGTACGCCGATGACCACTGTCTCTTTGCTCACGTTAGAAAGATATCAACTGTGAATGTGTTAGAAAAGAGTGTGAAAGTGCTTTAAAGACCTGATTCTTCCAGCTCCAGAGGGGGACCCTGACTTACTTCTCTCTTTCCCCCAGCCAGAGCAGCTCGATCCCGGGGAGCCACTGGAGGACAACCTGCTGAGCGTCAGGAAGCCCGCGGTGGGACGCACACACTCCCTGCCCAACGACAGCTACATGTTCTTCCCCCTGCAGCCCTGCGGCAACGCCGCCCCGGCTCCAGCACATCTTCTAGCACAGTCACAGGGGCCCCAGCACATACTGGGCACCCACAGGGCCCAATCAGGTAATGTGTGAGACACTTATTTATTTCAAATAAATGTCACAATAAATTGAAACCAGCACCTGTGACAAAACACCTAAACACTATTTTCTAAGACACCACAGTTGCAGCCTGGTAGTAGGGCTGCACAATTAATCAAATATTAATCTTGATCACGATTGTGGCCTCCCACAATTAAATGAACATGATTGACTTGCGATATTGAAAACTGCTGCTGCATAAATCAAGCGCTTCCTAAACTAACAGCTAGAGATCTCCAGCAGCCGATCGAAGCCGGCCGCTTTTCAGCAGTCTCATATACACACACACATATGCAGCCGCCTCCGCCGCCGCATGATGGTTTTACGTCGGCACACAGCGGCACAGTCAGTAACGTCACACACACGTTGTTGGTGTGGAAGTTCACTGTGAGTGAAGAAAACATAAAACTTCAAGTCCAAAATATGCCGTGGAGGCACAACCCTTAAAACATTTGGAACAATTAACTTACTTCCACTACACTAACTTACACTTATTATATTGTAATTTATTCCCACGATGCTGCTCAGAGTAATCGCAGTGACCGGCGCATCTGCCGACAGCACGGAGCTACGGAGCTACGTTACCGAAGGTTCCATTGAGTTACGTTATCCTTCGTTCAAGCTCTGCTCAGTACAGATGAGAATCGGGCGATGGTACATTATAAGGAAAGAGGAAGAGAGTTAGTAACATTAGCTGTTAGCAGCAGGTGGGCAGCACAGTCCTGCTTGGTTAAATAACGGAGCTACTAACGTTAACGGAGATGCCATGACATTACATCATGAGGCGTTCAAGCTCTGCTCAGTAAAAATTACTTTTGGGCAAAGGCAAATTACAACGTTTTCATGATGTGTTTAAATGTAATCTTGTAAAATGCAGTTTTAGGCGAGAAACTTGAAAAATCGGTTGTTTGATGGAGATGTTTTCACAGCAATATAAAATAGATAATAGAGGGAATTAGGACCTGTTTAACCTCCTAACACTAGCTCTGAGCAGCTTATAATATACAATTAGAACTCTTAATGAAAAGGGTTTTAAATCAAAGCAAATATTTCAATATACAGTATATACAATCATTTATTACCTTCATCATTTGAATTGTGTGTTTTTATGCAAATAACCATTATAGATGACAATAACAGAGTAAAAAGTTAACATTTAGAGTTTTTGGCCCTGTTCAGACCTGGTATTAACAAGCGTCCTGAGTGATCCGATCACTAGTGGACAGCTTTAAGTACAGGCGTGAACGCAATCAAGACGCATTGAGATCCGATTGCTCATACCATATTCAGAGGTGTTTTGTCCCTAATTAATTTTGTCCCTAAAATCTATGAATAATCGTGATAAATAATCGCGATCTCAATATTGATCAAAATAATCTTGATTATCATTTTGGCCATAATCGTGCAGCCCTACCTGGTAGCTTATTTATTTATTTTGATCCAGAATTTGTGACACCTCATTAGAATAGGACAGAAATGGGAGGCTTGATTTGTAACATAATGCAATTTTGCAATTTGGTCACCCCTACGATGATGCAGGTCATTTCCTCTGAGGATGTACGAACCTGCTGGACCTGTTTTCTTGTTATTTCATATCCAATGCTGTTTTTTTGTGCGCAGGCTCCAGTAGCTCGGTGCGTTCACAACCGGAGACGCGTTCCCAGCAGCTGGCCGTCCCCGCAGACCTCTTCAGACCCATCAGCCCCCACAGCCACTCCGACTCGGAGAGCATACCAAGACTACCCCCTCCCAGACGCACACACGCACTCAGCCGCACGCTCCGCAGACAGGTGAGTCGACTAAAATCACACTGTTTCAGACTCTCGCTTTACTCCGAAAAACCACGTTTATAGTCTTCTCCTGTCCGTGTCTGTACTGTATGTGATGAAAGCTCAGTCAAAAATGATATATTATACGAAAAAATATGACAACTTAATTCTTGAAATCTCAGTTTTTTTTCCCCTAAATTGTGGCCCTGATTGATATACGGAAGCCCTGAGAGACAAGTGAGAAAACAAAAATTCTGGTGATCCATTTTCCAAGTCAGATCTATATTGTTTTCTCTCCTGTGTTTATGACTTAAGAACAGGTGAAAAAAAAAAAGTTTTTTTCCAGATAATCGTTCTCAGTTCCTTCATTTTATTTTTCATCTGTTGTGTTTCTTGTGTAATACTCATTTTGGCCACAAGAGGCTGAAGCACACCACTTTCTACATGTTCTAAATAGGACTAAAAGCATTCATGTTTTCTTCCAGGTGAGTTTTAATTCATCCATGCATTCTAAATACAAGGTACATACAGTATATGTGTGTCAGCAAGTTATATAACATTACTGCCATGTCTTTCTTTTGGCTAGAAATGTATTTTAATCTGTGCTAATGTGCCGTTAGAGAAAACATGAATGCTTTTAGTCCTATTTAGAACATGGGGTAGTGGTGCACTTCAGCCTCTTGCAGCTGAAATGATTATTACAGCAACAAACACTTAAGAAAATGACCAGATGAAAAAATAAGGAACTTTAGGAATGTTTTTTGGGCACAATCTTTTTTTTCACCTGTTCTTAAAGGAGCAGTGTGTCAAATTAGCAGAAATCCATCCATCCATTTTCTTCCGCTTATCCGGGGGTCAGCAGGCTAAGCAGGGAATTCCAGACGTCCCTCTCCCAAGCAACATTTGTCCAGCTTTTGCTGGGGGGACCCCGGGCGTTCCCAGGCCAGACGAGATATATAATCTGTCCAGCGTGCTCTGGGTCTACCCCTGGGGCCTCTTACCAGTTGGATGTGCCCTGAAAACCTCCAAAGGGATGCGTCAAGGAGGCATCCTGATCAAATGCCTGAACCACCTCAGCTGGCCCCTTTTGATGCGAAGGAGCAGCGGCTCTACTCCGAGCTCCCTTTCGGATATCTGAGCTCCTCACCCTATCTCTAAGGCTGAGCCCAGCCACCCTACGGAGGAAACTCATTCGGCCGCTTGTATCCGCGATCTCATTCTTTTAGTCACTACCCCCAAAGCTCATGACCATATAGGTGAGGGTTGGAACGTAGATGGACCGGTAAATCAAAAGCTTTGCCTTCAGGGAACAAGACTCCAAGATACTTTTTTTTAATAATTTTTTTATTTTTACTTTAACAACATATTACAGTACATTACAAGACAGCACAGTATAAAACATCAACGAACAAAACGCAAAAACGACATATTCAACTTCGAATCTCCAAACGAAGAATTGTTGTGTGTTCGTACAATGAGCCCTTCAAATCTACACAGGGAGCAGGTCCTCTTCACGGAGAGTCTGCCATGTTGCAACGCCATGTTTCTACAGTAGCCCAGAACGGACAAACCAAACACTGGCTCTAGAGAGAGCCTTTCACGTTTTTATGTTACCTGAAGGCCACCGTAGTTCTGACATGCTTGTGAAATTGCAGTAATGTTAGCCACAGAGTGCAAAACCGTGGTACCGCCAGCTGCCGTCTGACTTCCGTTGCTCCTTAAGCAGTGTTATTATGGTAATTACTAAGGATGCGCGCCGGCCCTCACTTTCATTGCGCCACGGGGTTTTGCTTGCACCCTCTGACTTGCGCGTGCGTTAAACTCCTGAGGACAGTCCGCCCTGGTCGACAGTAGCACCCGGAGCAGGGGGCCGTCCCCGGCGGAGAGAGAGGGCGCAGTAAGCCCTTTGTCCATGGTGCGGTGAGGTCTGGGCAGGGAGCGCTGTGAAGCTGCGGCCGTGAGCCACCTTCACCCCGAGCTGGCTGTTAACGAGGGTCTTTTGGCACAGAGAAGTACTCGTATCGGTACTCGGTACCGGCGAGTACCAAGTACCCAAATGTAAGTACAAGTAAAAAAGTGGTATCGGTGCATCCCCAGTAATTACCACGTTTTATCCCATCGGCGGCTCACGTTACTGCAGTCTTGGAAAGGGAGAAGTGAGCGGAGGGGTACTAAGTCGGTTGCAATTTGCAACCACCCCACTAGATGTCGCCAAATCCTTTTGTCCCTTTTAAAAGGTACAGTGTATAGGATTTAGTGGCATCTAGTGGTGAACACCCCTCCACTCACTCCTCCCTTTGAGTTACTGTAGTCTTCTACAGTAACGTGAGCCGCCGAGTGCGAAACCGTGGTAATGCCGCGTTCGCCTCGCGCAGAGGTCATAACACTATTTTAGGAGCAATGGAAGTCAGACGGCATCTGGCGGTACCACAGTTTTGCACTCTGCGGCTCACGTTACCGCAGTTTCACAAGCGTGTCGGAGAACTACGGTAGCCTTCAGGTAACGCAAAAGTCTCTCTCTAGAGCCAGTGTTTGGTTTGTCTGTTCTGGGCTACTGTAGAAACATGGCGGCGCAACATGGCCGACTCGTGAAGAGGACCCGCTCCCTATGTAGATATGAAGGGCTCATTCTAAGCTAACGAAAACACAAAGTTTCTTAATTTCAGGTGATTATACACTAGTGAAAACATACTTATGAATACTATATTCACACATTGGACCTTTAAGTCATAAACATAGGAGAGAAATAATTTAGATCAGACTTACAAAA
This sequence comes from Adelosebastes latens, assembly GCA_916700685.1. Classification (NCBI taxonomy): domain Eukaryota; kingdom Metazoa; phylum Chordata; class Actinopteri; order Perciformes; family Sebastidae; genus Adelosebastes; species Adelosebastes latens. The sequence goes on along the minus strand of CAKAKR010056961.1, from coordinate 22,676 downwards.
ATGGATCAACAGAATTTTTGCCTCTCAGGGCTTCCATACTGAGACCCGTGTTGCAATTGGTTTTAGAGCTTTCCTAAATCTCTTTCCTCGTCGCATGTTTCTAAACAGTTTCACTTTTCTCCCTCCTTCTTTCTCCGCCTCCTTCTTCCTGGTATTCCTGTCTGTTATTAACTTATCTCATTCTCCTACATTTGTATCTGTGTACTTTCTGATCTCAGCTCAGTTGGGCCCAAAAGCCGCCCGACCCTGAGCTACTGCTCAAACACAGATACTCCTGTTTCTGAAAGAAGCAACAAACTTTAGCTACCACTGGGCCTTTCAGAAACACTGGACTCCCATGTTCATCTTCCAAGAAACAGACAGATTACAGGCTTCCCCTCCTTTTTTTCCCCCCCCTTTGTCACTCATTTTGTCTACTGCTAAGTAACCATCAGCCACAAAGCATCTAAAACTCAAAAAACAGGTAGCTCTGCCTATAGGACACCTAACTGGGACTTTATTAATTCTTCTATACTCGTATACAGAGCAGCAGGAGCTAGGTGTAACGTTGCATCGGTGGATTATTCAGTAGCTGAGTGATAGAATGTATTCAAGCCAGACGGAGATGTTATTTGGAGACATTTTACCCACAATGCAGTGCACTTACTACATTACAAACTCTACAACTCAGGGGATTGCTACAGAACAGACAGCGAGTGCTGTCCATATGCATTCGGCCCTTTTGTACGTGCAGTACCACAGTGATAGAGCACTTGTGAATTTTCTATTGACTAGGATAGTGCTTGAAAGTTGTTAACCAGAGTACAGCACCTGATTTTACTTTAAAAAAAGTGCGACAGGGTGTGATCATTTCTTAGTAATGTTCCAGTTATTATTTGTTACTTGGTGTTGTGTTGCCGTGGCTGGTGATCGGCCCGGCCCGGTTGTGATATCTTTGACCACTAGGTGTCTCTGTGGTCCCACCATTCAGGCTCATGCAGGGAAAGCCATGATGTTCAAAGTGCTGTGCCCCTAAAAACTCATGCATGCCTTTGCCTCCTCATCTCTATAGATTCAAGACACTTTAATTGACTTAATGCAACACGATTATATTCAAACACTATTCATTTCCTCTCCCCCAGTTTGTGTTCTGTTGAGGACATTTTATGAGTTTTTAGCAACCATTGTGCTTACTAACCCCTTCCTCTCCTACAGTAGTTGCATATTATGTTCACCCTCTGACTGTTGGCCTCGCACCCTGTAGATGGTTTGGTGAAATTCTGATCAGAATTTGGTTGTAAATTTAATTTTCTGACGGTTTACAAGGGTTTTGGTGTGAATGGTCAAAGGCTAGAGGGTCAGGTGGTCCGGCTCAGAGTTCACTGTGTCAGCCAGCGCTCGATCAGCTGAGTCCTTCTGTCCAGCTAAAAACAACAACAAAAACACTTTCCAGATGAAAAACACAGATATGAGCTTTGTATTTGGAAATACTCCTTATCAAAAAAAAAAATCCAGAATCTATGATTATTCAAATATTTTTCATTTCAAAAGTTTAACTGCTGGACATGAGGTCTTCCTACTTCTCTGATGAGTCCATTCTCAGTGTATTTGACCTGGAGGTTTCCACCTCAGACTTGACTCAGACGTTACATACGGTAACTTAGATGTCGGTCGGCATGCTCCCACTTTGGAGAAGCAGACAGGAGTACTGGTACGGAAGCAAAGCGATGTACCGCTGTGGACGCCACGTTAGTTCGGATCCGAAAGTCACACAATAACACAAACCAACCGATCGATGCAGCCGTAGACAAATGGAGTCTGGTGGCTTTGAAGACAGGCGATATAACAGCTTCAGTTCCCCGTAGGAAAGGGCTGTCTGACGGCGAGGTAAAGCAGTGAAAATATTCCAAATATTGCGTACACTTCGCCATCAGACAGCCCTTTCCGTCGGGGGAACTGAAGCCGTTAATATTCAAAGCCACCAAACTACATTCACAAAAACAGTAATTTTACCTCACAGAATGTGGAGTATACGTACAACCCCACTTCAGCAAATTCAAACTAACCCTTTTAGTTATTTACAAACTTAGCACAGTTGACTCAGCTAGTGTTCACGTTATTCATTATTTTATGCCCCTTTAAAGTGAGCACAGAGAAACTTTCCTCCTTCAGTAGTTGAATGTGGAAAACAAACTCGGCGGTCTGTGCGGAGACACTCAAACATCCGAGTGAAGTGGAGTCACAATTACCGGCTGTGCCTCAACAGAAGCACTGCACAGTAAATTAATAAAACCAGACCAAAGGTTGTTTACCCAACGTACTCTCGAAAAAACGCAATATTCGGTGTAACGTCTGTTCCACAATTAATGGGCAATCTCAATTCAACTCGACGCTGCCCACAATGAAAAGCACAGAGAGGACTCTGGGAATACGCTGGCCAGACTGTGAACTTTGACCCCAAACTACTGCTTCTCATCCTCATCACCTCTCACTAACTAGTCTCCCCCCTCTCATCTCCCATGATCCCCCGTACCTTTGCTCTCCTCCATCTCCCCCTTCCCTTCCTGCACCGCGCATTTACCTCCATCTCCTCGCCCTTCTCTCCTAAATACCCCCCCCCTTCCCGTCCCCTCCATGCCCCGTCCTCCAGGTTGCGGTGTCTACTGATTCTCAGGAGGCCCTGTGTTCAGACGGCGGGGAGAGCAATGAAGGACTTGTGAATGTGGCCTCCCTGGGCCTCCCTCCATCCCCCTCCACCTCTCCATCACCCTTACCTCATCATCATCATCAGCAGCAGCCTGCTCTATGCCTGGTCCCCGCCACGCCAGGCGCCTCCCCTAAGCCCTCGCGCCCCAGCAGCGTGCACACCCAGCTTCATGACCAGCACTGCCTCGCCTCTTACTCCCCTTCCTCCTCCTCCTCCTCCTCCTCCTCGCCTCCTCCGCTCTTACCGGCCAGGCCGCACCAACAGGAGGAGGCCTCGGCGGATCGGGAAGTGTCCCTCATCACCCACGCGGGGTTGGCTGGCGGCGACGACGGCGGCGGCGACGGAGGCAACGAGGGTTATGGCGGCTTCGCGGACTGCCGGGAGAGCCGGAGTCTGAGGCAGCTGAAGAGGTTCCACAGTGCCGACACGCAGGGCCGCAGCGCCCCCCCGCCCCGCCCCCGCCCTTACTCCTGGCTGGACGACCCGCGAGGTCACTCCGTAGAAGCGTGCTCCTCGTCGGGGGGGTCCAGCCCCCAGCGCAGCACCGCTTCCACCTCCTCCGGCTTCGTGTCGCGGGGCGACAGCCTGCAGATCCACAGCCAGACCCCCACTCAGACCTCGCTGCCCTCGCCCCGACGCAAGAAGAAGATGAGTCCGCCCTGCATCTCCGTGGACCCCCCCGACGGACTGGAGCCTCAGCCGGGCCTCTACCCGAGTCTGGGTGGACTGGGGCTGGGGGGGTTGGGGATGCCCCCTCCTCTGCCCGGCCGGGACACCTGCCTGCGGAGGAGAGCGCCCTCCAGTGACTCCAAGGACTCCTTTGACCTGGGAGTCGGAGAGGGTTCGGGACAGGACGGAGGCTCACCAAACCCCAACACCAACCCCAAGCTACTGACTCTTCCCAGAGAAGACAAGCTCTGAGCACTGAACACTGATACTGCAACACACACACACACACGCACACAGCTGGATGAACCCCTCACACAACACAAACACACGATGCACAGCGTGTATCTGTGATGGTGATAGTTCTAGTAATAATGCTGTAGAGAGTAATAACAGTAAAACTACAACAAACAGTTAAAACATCCTTTGGTTTCATAAGGAGTGCAGTACTGTAGTAGTGTGACCATCCCTTGTCTTTGTATTGTTACTGCCAAAACAACCAGAGAAGAAGAAGAGAGCACATGAAACGACAACATCTCTCTTCTGCTACGCCTGCATGCCACCGGCTGCAGCTCGACCCCCCGTAACCTCTGGCGTGACATCAGCACCTGGGACCTGGCGCCCTTCTGTGGTCGCCATCTGAACTGCCTGGTGTTACACAGGGTGGGCTCTGCCCAGGTCAGTGGAGGTACAAAGCAATATGAACGTTTTAGAGACACTATTTTCTTAAATTATTGGGCCATAGTGTTTGTACAGGATGTTGTTTTTTAATTTCTTTCGATTGTTATTTTCATGTCTTTTTGTGATTTTCTTCTCTTTTTTTTGTCAAATGGTTTGTCTTTGTCCCTTTTTTTTTTTCACTGTAGGATATTTCTAGCTTTCTTGGTTTACTGAGGAAAGTGAACGTTTTTCAAAGTGCTGAAAACCATGTATTTGTAGGAATAATATATAAATATATATATAAAAAAACAAGTCATTAAACTGAGTTTGGATTTTTAAGCACACGCAGTAGACCGTGGTGGTTTGATTGTTAGAGGAAAAGAGGAGGTTGCACTTTAAGTTTTTTCATTGATTGCTTGATTCTCCCCGAGGGTCTCAGACAGACGGACTAGAACAATTTCAGAAAAACAACAACTTCAAATTTATTTGACAGTTGTTTTTTTAACCCGACTTCTCCTTTGACTCCTTCTTAGAATGTGCTAATCCAACTTTTTGCATTTTTTAAGGGAAGACGTCCAGTAACCTACCGGGGCAGCCGCTCCTCCTCCCCCCCTGCAGTCACAACAACAAGCAGCCGTGGAAGCTAACGTTAGCTAACATTCGTTTAAATGTGAATTGGACATATCTGCAATATTGTATTGACTTTTGGCGTTACGTTTCCGACTGAGGGCTAACCGCTAACGTTAGCTAGCAACCAGCAACGCGCTATTAAATAGAGAGCCGTCGGGGATCTAATGTTAATGTTCACCTGCCCGACACACAAAGAGCCGCTGTGTGACTGGTTGGCAAGACCAAAATCCAAGTCTCCTCTGGCGGAGGCCATCAAGAGGGGCTCACGTAACTTGAACTCCGACCGGAGTGTCAACCAAACAGACCCAGGTGGTCCCCCCAAGTCAAATCACACTCGTGACTAACCTTACCCATTTCATAACAGCTGATAGTAATAAACAAATCTCATACTAATACGTCATACGATAATGGTATCTGGTGGTCGGACTCTGCAGGGGTCTAGTATAGTCAACAAGAATGTACAAACAATGCGATATCTACATTGATAAACTATACACACACTGCACTGCTACATTCACAGCTATAATGTTGCTTCTAACTTCCTACTCACAGTCAGTCTCTCTCTCTCTTGCTAACGTTACGGGCCACCGGGCTTGCAATGTGAGGGAAGCCTGTCTTATCTCATCAAATTATCAAATAACACATGAACTTTCTAGTAAACCAACACAACGTGCGGCGTGAGCCCCTTCCCCCGTTCATTTAAAATGGACATCTGTGTTGTGATATTTAAACAAACTATCCGTCAACAAGGAAATAAAAGCCTCTCGTCTACGAGACCGGTCTGTTGAGAGCGCTCCAGCTCATAGGGGTCTCTGAGCTTGACTACCCGGCTGAGAGGCAGCGACTCCGGCAGGCGCTAGCTAGCTGTCACGGCATTTTGTGGAGCTTCTAAACTCCGACAATGGTGGAACAAATGTTCGATTCGCCATCTAACTTCGTAAAACTGCCGATATTAATAATTTACAGTTGATTTCTCGCCTCAAAAACTTTCAGAAATGAATTTAGTGATGAAATAGCTACAAAAAATGTAAAAAACGAGCCGTTTTTGGCTGCTGTTGTTGTAGCCTGTAGCAGTCCAGCGCTTTGCATTGTGGGATACAGTAGGCGCAGTAGACTGGTCCGGTGCATACTGGAGATTTTTTTCCAAATCGGTACAACTTCCGGATATTTTTGGCATATTGTAGATTTTGTTTTTGTTCGCATACTACATGCTACATTTTGGCCAAATCAGTACATACTACTAGTATAGTGTGCGGTTTCGAATACAGCCAATATTATGTTTATCACGTGGTCATGTTGTTTATCACTAACGCAATATAAGCTGGATTTAGCGCCCTGACGCCGTCGCCGGCACCTGTTGCTGGTGTCGTTTGTTAATTTGCCAGAACGTGTCACAGTGACAAACGCCCGGTTCAACCCGTTGGCATAAAATCAGACCGGTGTAAACTCGTACACATCTTTGGTTGTAGAGTTAGAAAAGAAGGGAGCTTACCAGACCTCTGGATGCCCACTCTTTTAAAAAAGCAAAACTTGGTCCAATCACGTATGATACTTCCGTCTAGCGTTGTGGGGGGTGCCATGAGCAGGAGCAAACCATCGTTGAACAGAGATACGGGTTCTCCCCACTGCCACTACCGTCACTTCCTGTGGAAACAGTGAAGAAAAATAGTCCCTGATAGATCAAAACATTATTAGATTTCGTGTCTCCACATTTCTAGACATTGTCTACACCAGGGGTCAGCAACCTTTACTATCAAAAGAGCCATTTTACGCAAAAAGCTGCAAAACATTTGATGAAAGCAACACAGTTTATAGTCTAAGTATATAGTATATAAGTCTAATGCAGTGAGGCCCAAAGTGCAAATGTACTACGGAGTATTAGGGCCACATTGAGGGAAAAAAATCTGAGATTTCCAGAATAAAGTCATAATATTACGAGAAAAAAAGTTGTAATATTACGAGAATAAAGTCATAACTTTACAAATAGAAGGTTGGAATATTACGAGAATAAAGTCATAACTTTATGGGAAAAAAAGTCGTAATATAACGAGAATAAAGTCATAATATTACGAGAAAAAAAAGAAAATAACACGTAAAATTACTACTTTATAATATTATGACTTTATTCTTGAAATCTCAGATTTATTTATTTTTTCCTCAATGTGGCCCTAATACCCCGTCGTACCGTCGTTCCATAGACCTACAACAATGATCAATAAAAAGGAAAATGTAAACAATAAACAGTTATTCATTTCCATTTTAAAAATCCACAGGGAGCCACTGGAGAGGGGCTAAAGAGCCGCATGTGGCTCCGGAGCCGCAGGTTGCAGACCCCTGATCTACACAGTGATTTAACTTTCACGGCGTCTGGCAGTGTAGAAACAACTAGACTTTACAGCAGGTACATCTCTGTTCTCATCATTTAGCATCGACAAAGAGGCTACCTGTCCCAAAATCGGTTGTTCTCCTTCATGATTGGAGATTGATGAAGGCAACAAAACTTCTGCACCTTTTGACAACTGTTATTATTGGCTTGGTAGCAGCAGCAAGTTAAAGAGCTTTAGCTGTGTATCACATCAGTGTCAGAAAAGGACAAAAAATGTCTCGATGGATGTCTACATGTTCCTCCATTTGGAACAGGATCTTCTCCTTCAAGCCAATACCATGTTATTAATACATTTTCTCTTTATTTTTTTATTTGAACCATCTTATTTGAACTATCTAATGCGCAGTTACATAATAATTGCATAGTTGTATGGCAGCGAGAATGATGTAACACTGTTTGCACTTTGAGCTCTTGCTCTGTTATTGTGAGATGCATCAGCAGGAGACAAATGTGGTCGCTGCCTAAAAATATCCTGTCTGCTTTTAACACAGACATCAGCATACCGTTAAAGAATGCATGGCCATACAAACCTCAACAGAAGAGAATGTATCTACGGTAACAAGACACTAATGCATTATTACTAGGGGCTGTCAATCGATTCAAATATTTAACCGTGATTAATCGCATGATTGTCCGTAGTTAATCGTGATTCATCGCAAATGATTCGCACATTTTTCATCTGTTCAAAATGTACCTTAAAGGGAGATTTGTCAAGTATTTAATACTCTTGTCAACATGGGAGTGGACAAATATGATCGCTTTATGCAAATGTATGTATTTATTATTGGAAATCAATTAACAACACAAAACAATGACAAATATTGTCCAGAAACCCTCACAGGTACTGCATTTAGCATAAAAATATGCTCAAATCATAACATGGGAAACTGCAGCCCAACAGGCAACAACAGCTGTCAGTGTGTCAGTGTGCTGACTTGACTATTACTTGCCCCAAACTGCATGTGATTATCATAAAGTGGGCATGTCTGTAAAGGGGAGACCATAGAACCCATTTTCATTCACATATTTCGAGGTCAAAGGTCAAGGGACCCCTTTGAAAATGGCCATGACAGTTTTTCCACGCCAAAATTTAGCGTAAGTTTGTAGCGTTATTTAACGACAAGCTAGTATGACATGGTTGGTGCCGATGGATTTCTTAGTTTTTTTTAGTTTCATATGAAACTCTAGTTTTAAAATTAATCCTGTTACAACCTCTGAAAGATCGATTACGTTACTGAAATTAGTGCAATTAAAACGATTTTTGCGTTAATGCATTGACTTCGACAGCCCTAATTTTTACACAACCTTAATTTGTGCTTTTAATGGTCAATATGAGGTGCCATAACAAGTAGGTAACATGATTCACTGCAGAAATTTCATATATACAAATGAGCATAGAGTTCACAAACACAAACCAAAGATAGGTAAGCAAAAAATATGACTCATCCGCATTGATCTGGGCTCTTTCTTTGTTAATATTTGGTCAGACTTTTATGCAAAACAATTAATTAAATTATTAATTATACCTAATTATGAAAGTGCAAACATCTCAGCAGGAGCTAAGGAGATCTCCTGAGGCACAAACAACTGCCTTTGGAAATTGATAAAATAATGTGAGCAGTAAACATAGAAACAAAGCAGCTTTAAACAGCGATAATGACACATTTCTATAATTTAAAGGGCCCCCTGCTGCTAAATAGCTAAGAGACAATAAACCCATAAAGTAAAACGTGTGAGCATCAATCTGATTAACAGACAGTTATGTTAGGTTTCACTGATATTTAACTGCAGGTTCCTATTTCAAATTTCTATCATATTTTTTATGGAGTTCTATAGTTTTACGTTTTTTTTTCACGGTGTACCCATGTTCCCTCCACCTGCCATAAACTAAATTACATTAGTGTGCGTGTGTCTCAGTGGGCTGCACACCACATCTTATTAAAATGCAGACCTGTTCTGTAACCATCTCTCTGTCAGGGATAAGTGTTACTGACAACAATAACCCGGGCACAAAAAATCAGCTCGGTGATTTAAATTAGCATCATGCTAAACAACTAGCAAAACGGAGCTACGGCAATTATGTAAATATGCTGAATTCATTTCCATATAAAATGCCACTCACTTTACAACAGGATATACCAATATAACAGAACACAACGTGATATCATGATAGCAGAGTTGAATTGAGGACCGAATTAATCTGCAAGATTTCAGTTTTCTACGCTCTTCTTGCTCTCCTTAGCTTTTAAATTTGTATTAAAGGTCCCATATGGTGCTCAGTTTCAGGTTCATACTTGTATTTTGTGTTTCTACTAGAACATGTTTACATGCTGTAATGTTCAAAAAACACTTTATTTTCCTCATACTGTCTGCCTGAATATACCTGCATTTACCCTCTGTCTGAAACGCTCCGTTTTAGTGCATTTCAATGGAATTGCAACGGAATGCGTTGCTAGGCAACAGTTTGGGTCCATATTTACTTCCTGTCAGCTGATTTTATTTACATACACTGCAACAGGTAATAAACTGGGACACATTTAGAATGTTGACGTTTAAAAACGTGTAATGGTCTAAATATTGTATATTTGTGACATCACAAATGGACAGAAATCCTATCAGCTTGTTTCAAACTCACAATTTCTGAATACAAGTTGTGTGTATTCCTCCATATATTGAGCGTTTTGATAGTTTAACAGTATTTATAAAGCACTTAAACCTGCTTTTTAATATAAAAGACATGAAAATCTCACTTTTAACAATATGGGACCTCCAAGTTCTCAGTCTGCTCAGGCAGCCATGCATATTCAAATACAAATACACAAGAGCTAACATGCTCAGACAAAAATGATGAAAACTCTTAAATCAAAGATCTTTACTCACCATCTGTAGGCTTGAAATGTGGCTCTGAAAAGTTTACATTTTGATCCTTCACAGAGGACGTCAGCTAGTCAGTTTGGATCCACAACACCTCCAGTGGATTCTAATGGAGACACAAAGTGACAGGGAAAAAAAGTGTCAAACGCTTGTCCATAGAAACTTCTTGAACTACTCCTGGCGATGCTGTACAGTGCTTTGAGCTAAATGCTAACATCAGCATGCTAACATGCTCACGATGACGATGCTAATATGCTGATGTTGAGCAGGTTTTATGTTTCCATGTGAACCATCTTAATAGGGAATGGGAATCACGGGGCATTCTGGGGCACGTCGACATTTTTGAAGGTTAGCGTACTGAGCTACGGTAGACTGTCACTTTCTGTCAACGGTCTGTTCATCTATCATCTGTCAATAGTCATCATCAGAGATGTATAAAGTACGTGCAAATACTAGGGATGCACCGATACCACTTTTTTCAGACCAAGTACAAGTACTTACATTTGGGTACTCGCTGATACCGAGTACGGATACCAGTACTTCTCTTTGCCAAAAGACCCTCGTTAACAGCCAGCTGGAGGGTGTGAGCGACACACGGCAGGCTGGGGAGTCCTGCATACGAGGCGGTGCGCCGCGACCTGCTCTAGGTCGGCTTGGAAAGGCTCGGGGCTAAGGTGCTTCCCAGGGCCGTGGGCCAAAGAGTCAACCGCGTCGTGCCCCCAGGGCGGGGCTCGGCCTACGTAAAAGGCGCCAGGGGTCTGCAGCGATGTCTGCAACCCACCCGACCCATCTTGAAACACGGACCAAGGAGTCGCACGCGCGAGTCAGAGGGTGCAGGCAAAACCCCGTGGCGCAATGAAAGTGAGGGCTGGCGCACGCCGGCTGATGCGGGATGCTGGGCCCCGCGGGGTCGGGCGCACCACCGGCCCGTCTCGCCCGCACCGTCGGGGAGGTGGAGCGTGAGCTCGTGCGATAGGACCCCGAAAGATGGTGACGAGAGGTTAACGTCACGCTGCCATAAAGTGGCATCGGTGCCGTTGTATCGGAGCCGTTTTGCGAGTACGAGTACATGAGCACAGTTTCAGACCCGATACTGGTATCGGTACATCCCTAACAAATACCTATATAAAGAGAAGCTAGAAGAGAAGGCAAAGGGGCCATATATTACAAAATTAAAGTTAGTTAATATCGATCCTCACGAATTAGGAGGACCTTGACAGTTTGCCACCCATTACGGTCACTGATGTGTCAGCATTTCAAAATATGTAAATCTCTGGAGGCCGATGTCCGATTCACAAACAGGTGGGTACCGGACATTCAGATCTACAAGGCAAATGCCAACTACACAATTGTATCTTGAAACCCATAAAGTTAGCTTACCTTTGTGTCTGACTGTATACTATATATACTATAATAGGGCTTTTGAATCTCATTCACGGTGCAGTGTTTTGTGTTAGCTTTTAACACTTGCAGTAAACAGCCAGCGGATGGCACTCTTACCCTTTATCCTCCAAAAATGTCCGACTTGCTGTCGGTGACGTCACATTCCATTTCCCTATTTAGCATTTTAGCATGCTAACATTTGCTAATTGACACCATTAGCACTGTTTTGACCTAATGATGGCACTAGACTAAAAGTTAAGGGATTACCAGTTATTATAATTCATCCTGAGGGGACCATCTAGGGATGCACCGATACCGATACCAGTATCGATACTGTGCTCATGTACTCGTACTCGCAAAACGGCTCCAATACAACGGCTCCGATACCACTTTACGGTGGTGCACCCGACCCCGCTGGGCCGGGATCCCACCTCAGCCGCCGCGTGCCGGCCCTCACTTCACTCCTTGGTCCATTGCGCCACGGGGTTTTGCTTGCACCCTCTGACTCGCGCGTGCGTTAGACTCCTTGGTCCGTGTTTCAAGACGGGTTGGGTGGGTTGCTGACATCGCCGCAGACCCCTGGCGCCTTTTACATGGGCCGAACCCCGATCTGGCGGCACAACGCGGTTGGGGCGCACTAAGGACAGTCCGCCTCTGTCGACAGTCGCACCTGGAGCAGTGGGCCCCGTCCCTCCCCGGTGGGAGAGAGGGCGCAGCGAGCCCTTTGTCCACGGTGCGGCGAGGTCCGGGCGGAGAGCGCTGTATAGCTGCGGCCTTGAGCCACCTTCACCCCGAGCCTTTCCAAGCCGACCTAGAGCCGGTCGCAGCGCACCGCCTCGTATGCAGGATTCCCCAGCCTGCAGTGTGTTGCTCACACCCTCCAGCTGCCTGTTAACGAGGGTCTTTTGGCACAGAGAAGTCCTCGAATCGGTACTCAGTATCGGTGAGTACCCAAATGTAAGTACTTGTACTCGGTCTGAAAAAAAGTGGCATCGGTGCATCCCGAGGGGACCATCTAATAATTGTTGTCAGATTTCACGTACAGTGTAACTTAAAAACAGGCTTTTAAAAGCACTTGTAAGCCTAACCACACCCAGAAGTGATGTCACAGTGTACTGACACACCCTAAGGGTACACGTCTACATCACTTCAGCAAAGTAAACCACTCGGAGTCAGCAAAAACAAGATTTTCAGCTGGTGTTAATGTTGCTCTTCAAAACCTACAACCTCATTGTGGTGTCAGAGGATACCAGGATCAGTAGGCTTTATCTTCTGGAGACCACGAATGTCTTTCATGGCATCCATCAAATATTTGTTGAGATATTTCAGCTTGGAGTCTTCGAGACTCATCCATACAAAATCTGCTTAGAATTTAAATTCTGTAAAATCTTGAAATAATCACTTGTGTCGGCTATATAGATTTTTCAGAAATTACAGATACTAGAGATGACACGTCTTTTCATTTACACATTCAACTGCTTGTTCCAATGCATAAAAACTTAACAGGAGTCTCTACTGCAGTTTTCTTTGCATATGAATGAGCAGCAGCAATCACTGGGATGAAAGCTGGTGCTGGGCATTAGCAATGTAAATGTGGATTTCTTGCCAGCAGTAACAGTGCTAGAACTGAAGTACAAATATTCAAACATCTCACGGTTTGGCTGTTGATGAATGATGATGCTCCGAGGCCTCATACAATTTAAAAGAAGTTGGAACCACTTACATTTTGAAAATTCTAACTTTGTTTTGAAGTAGTCTGAAATCTCTCCACGTGTTACCAATTTTCGAGTGTCTGTGAATATATCAATCCAGACCGGCATTTCCCCCCTCACTGCTCTCCTCGAATAAACCCAATAAAATGTCTGACACGACCCAACAAAACACCAATTTTGAAACACAATTTCATTCTCCGACATGTGCCTTCTTTCTCACTTTTTCCACTCTTTGTTTTATCTCCTATGACATTCTCCCGCTGCTTTTCCTCTCACCCGTCTCGGTCCTTTTATATTCTCATTTTTACATTCCGTGGCTGATGATAGCGGGTTATCTGAGACACAGTGGAATATTATGAACACATGTATCATTTTGTTTTTTGAACGCTGTAGGTCTGATTACAGCTTCCCGTCTATACCTGATGTCTCATTTCCAACCACTTACCCCCCCACCCCCCTGAACCCTGAGAACAGACAGAATAACACTTCATCTGATTCATAAAACCAAATTAAGATGGCTGATGGCTTCCAAATAACAACCTCCCTCCTCGTCAACAGGGTTGGAAATGTGTGATGCAATACAACAGTGCATGAAAAAAACAAAAGACTGATGATGGGCACAAGACATTCTTGTTTACCCGTGTTAGTCAGTGTTTGGCAGAGGCCTACAATAGGTGGAGCAGAGCAAGGAGATTTGAGAAGGGCTTTACTATGCCAAAACAAGGCAAACTAAGCATACAGCTGCTTCTCCCAACACAGGAGGACTGGGTGCCTGAAGCTCTGCACATATGGGAGAATGATTTTTTGAATACCTGATTAAACCAGTTTCTGCATTCCGTGTTTCTTGTAGTATGAATTGTTGTGGTATTTTAGAGCAAGCAGTGTTACGGTTACATATTGTTCTTTCGTCTAATTAAGCGTTCCCTTAACTCCACATTCCCCAGAGAAAATGATTAGAAAAATGTATTAAAGGGACTGTTTGTAACTTTTTAAGCGCATAAATGTACCGGGTCGGGACACATGCGCGCTCGCATATGCGCGCTCGCATAAATGTACCGGGTCGGGACACATGCGCGCGCTCGCATGTGCGCGCTCGCATGTGCGCGCTCGCATGTGGCTGTACTCTCTGCTCCTCTGCCTGCTTGCCTTCACTGACACAGCGCGCGTTCTCGCTCCACCTCTAGACGTGAACGCGCGCTCACTCCACACTGCAGAAGAGTTAGTTTAGCTGTGAGAATATCTAGTGAATGTACAGTGGACGTTTGTGCAGAAATAACTGCTGCAGCTCCTCCAGACCAACAGAGGTTTTCCGTGTCTTGTGAAGTGACGGGGCTCCGCAGCGAGAAACGTTATCGTCTCGTTACCGACCGGGTGCCGGTGTGTCCCCTGTTCACTCCCGCTGCGGGCGGAGACGACAACGTTACTCACTGCGGAGCCCCGCTGCCTCAGCCTGCGCTGAAGCAGGAAAAGCCAGCACTAGGATCAGCAGTGATTCATGGAGACCTTCATCTGGTCAGCTAACATTACTGCCAAGCAGCTGAAATATAGAGTGATATTGTGGTTTTAGCTGACATGTGTCGCCTCACTGTTTTGAGCGACGCCCCTTCATGTCTATGTAGAGCGAGCAAGCTCGAACCCGACGCTGACTTTCGTTGAATTTACGGCCACAGGTGTCGCTTTTAACAAGCATTTCTGAAAGTTACAAATAGTCCCTTTAAGTAAAATTTTCAGAAAAAAAATTGTTTGCTTATGATCAAAATTGCAGGTGCACGCGCAATTTAGAGGTTAAATATCTTTAAATATTCATTCTTGGCAAATGAAATATTGTATGGGAGATGCCATTTTAGTCAAAGCACTCAAAGGAGTGTAAGTGTCAGCTGATGTTGCCACACTGAAATAGTTTCAGTTGAAGTGTAATTCCACGACGTATTCTCATACGACGGTTCCAATGATATCTTGTGAAAATTATGAAAGTTATTCCTCCTTTTCTATTCGTTTTCCTATGAATGTCCAGCAACGTGTCAATTTCAGCTTGTTTCATGCATACCGTCTTTTCAAAATAACTTCCGCCTCCACAATAAACAACTTCCTTAGGGTTAGGCAACAAAACTACCTAGTTAGGCTTAGAAAAAGGTGGACTTGGTTAGAATTAGGCAACAAAACTATTTAGGCTTAGGAAAAGATTGGTTCGGATTGGGCAAGAAAACTACTTAGTTAGGCTTAGGGAAAGATCGTGGTTTGTCTTAAAATTGGCGTTGCTGATGTACGTGACTTACGTGACAAATAAATCAACGTTGACTTCTGGTTTCACATGGGACACAAACGCCGGCCTCCTGGGCGAAAGTCTGTTCTCATGTTTTGACCCGCCCATTGCGGTGTACGCCGCTATTTATACTTCCTATTTCACAATTACATTTGTAATTGATTTCGTGGAATATATACAAACGACAGTGCATTACTTTTGGTAGGTATAGCTACAAACAGTGAATGAGACCAGCCTGCATTGTGGAAAGCATGCAAAATCTCAGTTTGTATGCAAGCGCTGAAAGTAGTTGATGCGTATTCTCATATTGTGTGCTAGTGTTAATAGTTGTGTTTAATATTGATTTAAGTACTTTATTCTTTTACAATTCATTTCATATTTCTAATACTGTCATAAAACAACATATATACAACTTTATGTTTATACTAGAAAACAAATGCACAAGTAAAATCAACACAGTTATTACAGTTAGTAAAGTAAAACACTCAATGACTTCATAAGTTAACAGCTTCATGTAGTCTACAACTTAATATTTTATAAGCATTAAAGTGCTTTACTTCCACGCAAGACAGGCACAAGCCGTTTGAAATATTTAGAGGTCCAGCCTGGTATATACTGAGGAAACATAACACTTCATTTTCACACTACTATTTTTTTAAGCCAACAGATTGAACTCCATTATTTAATTTTTAATGTGCTTATTTACCCCAGGTGTGGTGTGGGCCATGCTTTTAAAGAAAACATAAGTGTGGTCCCCTGCACTGAAAATTGCACTTGCAAACACAGAAAACCAGTTAAAATGTCTTACAGTAAAATGTTACTTCTTTGCATGTGAAATATTTTATGGGAGTTGTAGTTTAATATGACTGAAATAAGAAAAATTTAAAAGTCAGCTGACATATAAATGATGAAAGCAAAAGATGTTTCAGTTGAAATGTTAAAGCTGGAAGCATTTGAAATCAGTTGTAGTGTAATTGCTGAAAGCATTAAAATGTCAACTTAAGCTCCGTAAAACGTTGAATCGTCATTTTAGCAATAATAGTAGTTGAATCAACATTTGGTCAGTCAGAGCTGAAAGCAATCGTCAGCTGAAGTAAAAGAGATGAATTATGAAAGCAACTGAAATGTCTGTGTAAGTGCTGGAAATCAGTTAAAGTGTGTGCAGTAAAAGCACTTTAGGTGTCAATTGAAGTGTTGAAGCTGAAAGCAGTCGAAATCAGTTGAAGTGTAATTGACGAAATGTATGGAAGAGCTGAATGTAGTTGAATTAACAGTTGAAGGGAAAGGGCTGGAAGCAGTTAAACTGTCAGTTGAAGTGAAAAGAGATGAAAGCATCTGAAATGTCCTTTGAGGTCTTAACCATGAAAGCAACGGAAATGTCAGCTGATATGTAAGCCCTGAAAGAAGTCGCATCACCAGTAGAAATGTAAGAGATGAAAGCAGTTGAAATGTCATTTGAAGAATAAGTCAGCCTAAGTGTGATCAAAGTGTGTTGCTATATATAAAAACTGACCTATTGTTATTATGACTCCAGTCCCGCCCGCTCACTTTTTTTCCTGTCCCATCAGAATCCCACAGGGGGTGGGCATGCAGTTCAGCTTCGTGAAATACCACCGTCTCAACTTTTCTAACTTTGTCTCCTTCAGCATCCAACCAGTCCTGGTGTTTATCTCTATCGGTACCCGAAGCAGGTGAAAACCAGCCACATTAAAACAACTCGGACCACACGAGGCTGCCGTTTGAATCTTTCATCTGAAATCAGTCTGTGTTTATAATTCAGTCGGACTCTGTGGAGTCTGAGGGCAGAGATAAAGTGAATCTGTAAACCTGAGTCTTATTTGATTCTGCATATGAAACAGGAAAATATGTGATAGACTGTAGACCTGCGTGCTCTGTGGGGAGATCTGTGCATCTTTCTGAACTATTCACTCTGAAAAAAAAAAATGAAAAAACGTAATCTGAAGTTTTGCACTCATCTCCTCACATTTTTATGAACACACGCTGGCATTTTTGGACTTTTCATTAAACAACCAAATATTTTCTAACACAGTAGTTTCATAACCATCCACACCTTGGAGGTGCTTCAACTGCCGGTCACCTTAACTGTATGTTCTTAAACTTGACTTTTGCAACCCATTACAACCTGAAACAACTTCACAACTCTATTGCAAAAAGTGCACTGGAAATGTATAACAGTGACTGGAGGATGCTGAGTGAGTGGAGCAGCAAAACTCGCTGTTTGATATGCGGGGACTAATTTCACGGCAGAGCACAACAAATTATTTCGGCTTTAATATATTTGCTTCCAAACAGTATCATATTTGAGTTTGAAAAAAACATTTCTACGTGCAAGGACAGGCAGCTTGACACCTCTAGAGAAAAGGGACGGCAGCAGTGTGCAGGATATGAATAGAAAATAAGAGTGATGATTATACCAGGCAAGAGGTTCCCATGCAGGGGTGTAGAAATTTAGCGCCGTGTGGGGGGAAGGGGAAGTATGAGTCAGGTAGATTACATATGTACAGTTTATACGAGGGTCAGTTCATTTAATTACCATCAATCGATTAAAATATTTAATCGCGATTAAGCGCATGATTGTCCATAGTGAATCGTGATTAATCGCACATTTTTTATCTGTTCAAAATATACCTTAAAGGGAGATTTGTCAAGTTTTAAATACTCTTATTAACATGGGAGTGGACAAATATGCTGCTTTATGCAAATGTATGTATATATTTATTATTGGAAATCCATTAAGAACACAAAACAATTACAAATATTGTCCAGAAACCCTCACAGGTACTGCATTTAGCATTAAAAATATGCTCAAATCATAACATGGCAAACTGCAGCCCAACAGACAACAACAGCTGTCAGTGTGTCAGTGTGCTGACTTGACTATGACTTGTCCAAAACTGCATGTGATTATCATAAAGTGGGCATGACTGTAAAGAGGAGATTCGTGGGTACCCATAAAACCCATTTTCATTCACATATCTTGAGGTCAGAGGTCAAGGGGACCTCACCAAAATTTAGGTTGGAGCGTTATTTAAGCTCCTTCGCGACAAGCTAGTATGACATTGTTGGTACCAATGGATTCCTCAGGTTTTCTAGTTTCATATGATACCATATATCTTCACTCTAGCTGTAAAATTGTCGCTGTGTGGCTGCAGAGTATCGTACTGTAGAGCGCTAGTTTCACTTCTACTCCATCGCAGCTCCATGATGTTGAACAAGACAGACTCAGAAAGATGGACCCGAATAGTTTATATTTCTCTTTTCATGCCGTTCACTGTCTCAAGACAGGAAAATGAAGGAGAAAATTATTCAGCACCGTAACTTTTAAATTCCAGTCATTATTTCATTCAGACCACTTTAATGAAAGATGACCTGCTAATGTTCATTATTAAATGACACTCTCACAGAGGCTGAGACTTGCTTGGTTGTACAAAACTCTCCGATATTCAGCAGATGGCAGACAAACTGTTGCCAGTGCTTTCTGTTTGGCCAAGTTAAACTTTTAATGCAGTTTTCCATCAATAAAGTAAACAGTCTGCATTGTGCTGCGGCAGTTGAAGGAGACTGGTGGCTTATACAATTAAATTGAGTTTGCATTAAGTAGCTTTGACAGTCCAAACAGATGAGATATCAGTGTGTACCTCATATATTATTAGACTGGGAAGGTACACCCAGATTTAGTTATAAAAGATTTTGTCCTGCATGAAGGAGAAAAATCAATCCAATGAGATGTAATTGTGTGATTTGGCCTAGTGTTCTCGCTTGAACTGGGGTTGTCCTACTGAGGACAGGAGAGGGATAGCTGTCATGTCAAAACTGGACACATATTTCATATTTCTATTCTACACTTGCTGTCATATCTCTCACAGCTATCCACCACAGTTCATTATTTGCTCAGTTTCTCTTTCAACATCAGTCCAAAATCAGTGGAAGTGTTCATTTGGGTTGAGATCTGGTGACTGTGAGGGCCATAGTATATGATTCACATCATGTTCATACTCATCAAAGCATTCAGTGAGCACTTGAAAAGTTGGAAATTGATTTACTCATTAATTCATGTCCTTCCTTTAATTTGTCAACCATCTGTATATTGTGTGAGAGGTGTTGTTAGGCTGTCGTCAGAAGGGCTTTACTGTAGTAGCTCTATAGTAGACAAATAAAAGATTCACTGTGCTGGACTTTTTTCGACATACAATACTATGGCTTTTTTTTTTTTTTACTTTTTTCGACATACTATACTATGACTTTTTTATCTACATACTATGCTATGACGTTTTTTTCGACATACTTTAGTATGACTTTTAAAAAACAATTTCGACATAGTATACTATGACTTTTTTTGGCATACTATACTATGCCTTTTTTTTTTAATTTTCGACATACTACACTGACTTTTTTCCGACATACTATACTATGACTTTTACAAAAAAATGGCGACATAGTATACTATGACTTTTTTTTCGACATACTATACTATGACTTTTTTTGGCATACTATACTATGCCTTTTTTTTTTTTTTTTTTGACATACTATACTATGATGTTTTTTTGGAGATACTATACAATGACTTTTTTTTACATCTTTGGACATACTATACCATGACTTTTTTTTACATACTATACTATGACTGTTTTTTCGACATACTAAACTATGACTTTTTTTTCAACATAATATACTGTGACTTTTGTTTCGACATATTATACTATGACTTTTTTTTACATTTTTCAACATACTATACTATGACTTTTTTCAACATACTAATGACGTTTTTTTCGACATACTATGACTTTAAAAAGATTTCGACAGTATACTATAACTTTTTTTTACATACTTTACTATGACTCTTTTTACATTTTTCAACATACTATACTATGACTTTTTGTCGACATACTATGACTTTTTAAAAAGATTTCGACATACTATACTATGACTTTTTTTTTACATCTTTGGACATACTATACCATGACTTTTTTTTACATACTATGACTTTTTTTCGACATACTAAACTATGACTTTTTTTTCAACATAATATACTATGACTTTTGTTTCGACATACTATACTATGACTTTTTTTTTACATTTTTCAACATACTATACTATGACTTTTTTTCGACATACTATACTATGACTTTTTTTTCAACATACTATACTATGACGTTTTTTAAATTTTTGACATACTATACTATGACGTTTTTTTCGACATACTATGACTTTTTAAAAAGATTTCGACATACTATACTATGACTTTTTTCGACATACTATACTATGACGTTTTTTTCGACATACTATGACTTTTTTTTCGACATACTATGCTCACCGTAGTGTTCCCACCACGAGGGTGCGTGAGCCAAAAATACAAGCGGCCGAAATGGGTTTTCGCAGGAGGGTGGCTGGCGTCTCCCTTAGAGATAGGGTGAGAAGCTCAGTCATCCGTGAGGGACTCGGAGTAGAACTGCTACTCCTTTGAGTTGAAAGGAGCCAGATGAGGTGGTTCAATCATCTAGTAAGGATCCCCCCTGGGCGCCTCCCTAGGGAGGTGTTCCAGGCACGATCAGCTGGGAGGAGACCACGGGGAAGACCCAGGACTAGGTGGAGAGATATATCTCCACACTGGCCTGGCAACGCCTTGGGATCCCCCAGTCAGAGCTGGTTAATGTGGCCCGAAAAAAGGGAAGTTTGGGGTCCCCTGCTGGAGCTGTTGCCCCCGTGACCCGACCCCGGATAAGCGGTGGAAGATGAGTGAGAGTGACCTTCTTTATAGAATAAAATATATACAGTATATACAGTATATATATATATATACAGCTCTGGAAAAAATGAAGAGACCACTTAAAAATTATCAGTTTCTCTGGTTTTACTATTTATTGGTATGTGTTTGAGTAAAATTACAATTTTTGTTTTATTCTATAAACTACTGACAACTTTTTTTGCTGGAAAAACCACTCCTCAGAGTTGGGGAACATTGTCAGAGCACCAAAGAAGAGCCAGGCTGAGGTTTGCAAAAGACCATAAGGATTGGACCATTGAGGACTGGAGTAAGGTCGTCTTCTCTGATGAGTCCAATTTTCAGCTTTGCCCAACACCTGGTCGTCTAATGGTTAGACGGAGACCTGGAGAGGCCTACAAGCCTCAGTGTCTCGCACCTACTGTGAAATTTGGTGGAGGATCGGTGATGATCTGGGGGTGCTTCAGCAAGGCTGGAATCGGGCAGATTTGTCTTTGTGAAGGACGCATGAATCAAGCCAAAGTACA